>PVJH01017221.1:0-48387 GCA_004026705.1 Nesogale talazaci | reverse complement strand
TAAATGCAAACAAATCAATTTATCAAATTAAGTATAACAGCAGCCTGTCCAATATTGTGGTGAAGTCTTGCCGCTCATCTCTAGGAAACCCTAAGTCTGAAACGTCTTGGCTGTGTTGTGGATGTGTGAGGGAGAAGTTAACATTGCTTCACACTCCCCATTTCAGGAGTAACTGTCCAGTTACATTCAGTCAGAAGTAAAGAGCATAATTTACCACTAAATTTGAATAGAGAGTCATGTCGATATCGGCAGGATTTGTTGCTGAAAATCCTCTGTGGTAGCCCTATGTTAGGTACATTGGTAGTTCATATTTTGGCATAGAATTTAAAAAAAATGAAAAGTGTTTTTTATCTTAACTAGCTTTTTTTTCTGATAAGACTTGTAAAAAGTTGCCCATCATTTTTGCCACAGATGACTGCATATTTCCGTTCGATGGATAATTAGGACTTTGTTTTCACCGCAGGTGGCACAGGACCTTTGCAAAGTAGCAGGCGTAGCAAAAGTGCTGGTGGCCCAGCATGATGCCTACAAAGGGCTCCTTCCAGGTGAGACTTTCTCCCAGGAGAAAGTGTGTGATTTATGTTTGAACATAAGAATCCGGGTAGATGCTGAAATATGTTTATCAAATGTGTTTAATCCTCAGAGGAACTGACGCCATTGATCTTGGCAACTCAGAAGCAGTTCAGTTACACGCACATCTGTGCCGGAGCATCTGCCTTCGGAAAGGTGAGACGCTTGAGTGGGTGCAATCCGATGCCAGGCTCTGAAAGGCGAGAGTCCACTGTGCCTAACACGAACCACAGATTGTCCTTAGTGAGCCAGTCCCGAGCCTGCTCTCTTCCGACTGTGACAGCTTGGCTAAAATGTACTCTTTTGAGATTTTGTCACGATGGGTTAAAATTCTGCCTCCCGTTTCCATTTTGTTGTGGAGAAAATTCTGCTTTAGAATCATCTTTGTTGAAAACACTGTGGAGTCATTTGTGTATATGTGTATGTGATTTAAGTAACCCTTTCTAAAAGCTGACTGGTTTGTGTGACTGATGAATTTGTAGAAAAGCTCAATCCTTATCTACTTGGAGGACTTGGGGAGGGCTGAGAGGGGGCTGAAGATTTCCTAAGGGGAGAGAAATCCGATCCTCTGTGTCATGACACGTTGGAAGAAAGAATGTGTGAGCAGATGGGTTTGCACGAAGTGTACAGAGTGGAGCGGGAAGATCTGAGAAAGGGTTCTCCCTGAGGCTCTCTCTTGTTCCTTCTGTAGCCAGGGATGTTAGCCCAGCTCTCTTTAAAAAAGTTCTTCTTGTAATAAGTTGTAGTCTTTAGCTTTTACCTTTTTTTAATACTTTTATCGGGGGCTCTTAATCTCTTATCGCAATCCATACTTTCATCCAGAGTGTCAAGCACATTTGCACAGATGCCGCCATCATCATTTTCAAAGCATTCTCTTCCCACTTGAGCCCCTGTTATCAGTTCCCCATTTCCTCTTTCTTCTCTCCCCTGCCCACTCTTCCTCACAAGCCCTTAATAAGTTATAGATTATTTCCAAGCTTTTACTTTTTAAAATTAAAAAGTAAGGTATGTACCAATACTTTCTTTTTTTTTTAAGTTGCAGATAGTATAGATGTATGCAGAGTGAGGTATCGAAGTGCCCCCCCCCCCCTTCATTCCACTTCCCTCTTCCTTCTTCAGCCTTATAGATGTGCATCCTTTCAGAATTCTTTCTTTGGACTGAAAAGGAGCCATGTGCCCCAGTGGGTTTTGCATTGAGCTGCTACTCAAGGTCAACAGTTTGAAACCACCAGCTGCTCCGTGAGACATAGATGGAATCTTCTACTACTGTGAAGCGTTGTGGTCTCGGAGATCCCAGGGGCGGTGTCCCTCGATCCTAAAGGGTTGCTTTCAGTCAGACTTGGCTAGGTGGCTGTGGGTTGGTTTTGTAGTGTTTCTAAAATGATAATAGATGTACAAATATTATTTTTAACTTCTAAATTGAGATACTGTTGTATGAATTGCTTTGTGATTAGGGATTTTGCCCTTGTCATGACTAGCTTAAAATGCTCGTTTCTTTTTTTTAATATCAAAAACCCAACGCACTGCCACTGACCTGATTCTGACTCAGAGTGCTTCTGTAGGACCGAGTTGAACGGTCCTATGGGGTTTGGAGACGATAAATCTGTTCAGAAGCAGAAAGCCTCATCTTTCTCCCCTGAGAGGGCAGGCGGATTAAAACTCCGGACCTTGTGGCCAGCAGCATGACTAGCCATGACGGCATGACTCCTGACTGCCACTGGGGCATCCTTTGCAGCAATGTCGTATTGCGTGTTTCACCCTAGCCCAGGCTCCATCGCGGCCCTGTGTGCACAGTGAGCCGCTGTCTGGTCTTCGCCATCCTCACAGTTGTGGCTGAGTCCAAGACTGCAGCCCCTGTGTTTACCTATCTTGTCGAGAGTCCTCTTTTTCCCCGCCGCTCCACTTTACGAGGCTAGATAACCTTTTGCCGTGACAGTCTCTTCTGATAAGGTGCCCAAAGTACTTAGGGTGAAGTTTTACCAGGTTACGTAAAGAGCATTCTGGCTGTACTTTTCTTTATTTTTTTTGGGGGGGGGCGGGGGGGCGGGCATCACTGCTCTCCGGCGGTGGGAGGAGGAGGCCCAGCCTTTGCACCTGTGAGCTGGAATTGAACCTCCGTCCCAGGGGGCCGCAGTCCCGCGCACAACCACGATGCCACTGGGCTCAGCCCGGCTGTACTTTTCTTAAGACAGGTTGATTTGTTCTCTTGGCAGTCCGTGGTGCTTTCAATGTTTTTTTGCCAGCACCCTAATTCAAATGCGTCAGTTCTTCCTTATTCACATACATGTGAGACTGGATCATTAGGCTGTGTCATATCTTCTTTTTGCATTTATAAACATTGCTATGTACAACTTTGTGTGAATGTGCCAGTGTGGAGTTGCAATGAATTTCTGAAAGTGAAATAACTGAGCAAAGACTACGTGTGGTTAAAATCTTAATATGGTTAAATTGCTCTTAAAGTCAGATGTCTTTCTAGGCCATACGCATTTTCAGCCTACAGTATAAACATACAAGTTTAATGGTCACTTAATCTTTTTTAAGACTGTCAAATTACAAGCTATCAGAAGTTACTCAGTTTTTATATGAGGTTTAGCTGTTAGATACGATGTTTCCATAGACATATATGATGTTGGGCTAGTCATTTATTTTCCTTATATGTAAAATAAATTATGGAGCCCATGTATGTTTTACAGTTTCTTGTTAAATAAGATAACACATTTAGTTATCGGTTCATACCGTGTAATTGTACACATGCGTAGAAGGATGCAGAATAAAGGACAATTAGAGGATAAGCTGTGTAATTCTCAGCGAGCAGAGAGTTGGGGCCTGGAGTGGGGGAGACATTGAAGTGTGACTACACAAGGTAGTGTTAGGTACCACGTTCCTGAAAAGCGGAGTAAACTCTGAAGTAAGAATTGAGAATTTTGTGTGTGCGTGCATGTGTGTGATAAAAGCAACACTACTTCTGTGAACCTATAGTGCTAAGATGGAGGACATCATCATGTACAGAATATCTTTGAATCTGAAAACAAGAGATGTGTCTCTTCAATAACTTGACTTTCCTTAGTTTCAGAGCTGAAGAGTCAGAATTTTTGACTAGAAGAGTAGAGGTTCTCTCCCCTGAAGTGAGAGCAAGGCTGTCACAGAGATGTCCTAAGTGGACATAGCCCCAGACCTGTTCATTCCAACTCAGCATGACCCGAGGGGACCTAGTGGGACCACCCTTGAGACTTCCCAAGCTGTTTTTTTTTTTTTTTTTTTTGGGCGGGGGGCATCACTACCTTCTGGTGGTTGTGGGAGCTACCCAGCCTTGCTCCTGGAGAGCTGCTGCTGGATTTGAACTGCCAAGCCAATGGGCCGCAGTCCCACACTCAAACATTATGCCACCGGGGCTCAGCCCCGGAGTTGTTACCTTTACAGAGCAGACCGCCCCCCTTTCTTTTGCAGAATGGCTGGCTGGCAGTAGGAGTGAGGGGCCAGCCTTTTGGTTCACAGCTCCTTATGCCACCAACACCGCCTAATTTAATAGATACACAGGCGGCATCTTTGTTTTATTTTTCCCTTCAGTATTTGAAAATACAGCAAATGCTAGTCCTCTAAATATTTTTCTGTCTTATTTGAAGTAGCCATCCGTAGCTGTCACACTTTTGGATGTGGATTCATTCATGCGAACACGCCGTATCACGATTCCACACCGGGAGGGTTACTCCTTGTTAGGAGGGGCCTTTGAGCCATTTTCAGCTTGCAGTGACTGCGTGTGACAGAAAGAATAGGAATGTCACAGGGTTTCTTGGCTGTCGTCCTCATGTAAATTCTTAAAACGCCCAGGGTAATCACACAGTGATCAACTCCCACGGCCTCTCAGAGGTTCTTAAGAAAGCCAGGCTTGAAGTTGTTGTGTTTCTAAGGATGGACATGAATGATGAAATAGGTAAATCAGCTTCTCAACAGAATGTGCACTCAGAGAACGGCATTGCCGATAGCTTACAAGCATCTGTCAGCATGTGTTTAACTGATGGCTCCCTTTGCGCTTAGAACCTTTTGCCCAGAGTAGCAGCCAAACTGGATGTTGCCCCAATTTCCGACATCATCGCAATCAAGTCACCTGACACGTTTGTGAGAACCATTTATGCAGGTGAGTCCCCAAGGAAAATTATTCATCAACATGTTACATCAGTTAAAATTTCAAAAGTAGAACTTACAGATCAGATTTAAAAACGGGCTTGACACGGGCTGGCTTAAAGGTTTCTGGATACCGTCCTGGAACTGCTGCTAAACAGTGGCACCGCATTCTCTCTGACAGACAGATCCAGAACACAGTCCTTCATGACCTGGTCCTTCAGTGGAGAGTTTTTCCCAGGGTCTGGAAAAGCAGGGCTTAAAATAAAATGACTCTCAGTCTTCCTTTCTTCTCTTCCTGCTTTTGCCTCTGCACGAAGAGGTTCATTCCAGTGTCTTTTACGTTGCTTGAGCTCTTGCTAAGTATACTGGTGTCCAGGGGGGCTAGAGGAGGGAGCGAACTCTTTGTTCATTCTGATTAAAGTTGTATATTTCAGTATAAATGGTTAATTCCCAAACCAAACCTTTTATCTTCAGTAATGTTTGAAGAGAAATATTTGGTCACAGTTTAGGTCATTCTTAATGTGATTGCTAACCCATGAGAAATGCCTCCAGTCCTTTTAGAATCTTGGCACACGCACACTTCCTGTCCTTTATGACCTATCATGTTATCACACTGTTCCCTCCCCCAGGATGCTTCATAGCCGAATTCTCATGAACTTGTGGTTCCTATTGCTGAGTTACTGATTGTGGCTTTTTATTTTTAAGATAGGCACGCTTTGTTTATGCTCCTTTTTCTGGGATGTGTACCTTATAAAGTGTCTGCCTGGTCCAGTCTTTCTGCTTCTGGAAATACTAGAAGCACCTGTTTTATTTTTATAGATGTCCAGGATTAAACAGCAGCTGATAGGTTTCTTCACTGTTGGCGGGCCTGGTGACCCAATGGTTCAAGAAGGCTGGGGCTAACTCTTGAGTTGGCATGGTAAACCTAACGGCTGCTCTTTGGGAGAGAGATGTGGCACTCGGCTTCCCTACAGACTTAACCGCATTGGAACCCTGTGAGGCAGTTCCGCCCTGTCCTTGGGGTTATTGCATTTTGTAAGGAACTTGATGGCAACATTTTGGGGATGTGGGAGTGGGGGGGGGGGGGTTACCTTTTCTGCTAATACTAATATTTTATTTCTAGAAGGTCTACCCTCTTTATATTTTTAAAGACTTTTCTAGGGTTATAAAAATCCACTGACATATCTCTTTATAGTTAGTGAACCTCTTTTTCCTACTTACTAGAAGTTGAAAACAACTAAATCAAACCATATTCACAGCCATTCACAGCAGTCACATTAAGTAAATTCTGACTCATTGTGACCCTATGTTGGATTATCAAGGCTATAATCTTTATGCTATCAAAAGCCTCATCTTTTTCTCAAAGAATAATGTGTGGATTTGAACCGCCGACCTTGCAGATGGCAAGCCAATGCCTAACTTACAGTGCCACCCAGGCTCCTTTAGAAAACAACTCATCCATAGCTACCACATATACTCCAGTATAAGGCAACCCGAATATCAGCCAAGGCACCTAATTTTACCACAGAAACTGCATTAAAAATGTGCTGGGGGGAAAATGTGCTGAAAAACGCAGGTTATATATGAGTACATACCGTGTTTTCTTATACCTCATCTTTGTCAAGTAAATTTGGAACCTCAAAAAAATACATACTTGTTTTGTTGCTTGTCCTTGTTTTTGAAGGATTGTTTTTAAAAATTAATTTGTACATTGCAGGAAATGCTTTGTGTACAGTCAAGTGTGATGAGAAAGTAAAGGTGTTTTCCGTTCGAGGAACATCTTTTGAAGCTGCAGCAACCAGCGGAGGCAGTGCTAATCCAGAAAAAGGTGAGTATTAACTGTAGTTTGGTAGTTTGGTGGCGGCTAAGGAGGCAATGGCAGAAAACGGTTGTAAAGGTTTATTTCAGAGCTCCTGGGCAAGGTTCACAGATCCCTAGTTGGGGCCAGAGAAGTCATATTGCCCAGGAGGGAGGCGAAGGGTTTTATAGTCGGGGGTAGGGGCAGTTTGGGGAATTTTCCATTGCGGTGTGGCTGTTTTGCAAGGTGGGCAGTTAGATACCACAGTTAACACTTTAGCAGTGCCCTCTGGAGCTGCCATCCATCTGCATCAGGCCTTCCAAGGCCATCTTCAGGAGTTGAGCCCCGCGGTGTGGGCTCTGTCCTTGGTACTGCTCCACTTGCCTATCCCACCAATTTCCATTTCTGCCTAACATTAACATGCTCTTGTTTAAATCAGATTGCAGTAGATTACAGATGTTCTCTGGTTACGTTTCTTTCTTTAAAAATCACTTTATTGGAGGGGCTCGTACAGTTCTTATAACAAATCCATCCATCCATCCATCGTGTCAAGCACATTTGTACATTTGTTGCCATCAAATTTTCAAAACATTTTCCTTCTACTTGTGCCCTTGCTATCAGCTCATTTTCGCCCCACCCCCCATGATCCCTTGATAATTTATATATATATTTTTCATGTCTTACACTGACCACTGTCTCCCTTCACCCATTTTTCTGTTGTCACTCCTCCTGGGCGGGGATTATATGTAGATCATTGTGATCAGTTCCCTTTTTCTGCTCCACACCTATCCCCTTACCCTCCTCGTATTGTTACTCTCATTACTGGTCCCCAGGGCTTTCTCCGTCTTGGGTTCCCAGTGTTCCGTCTCTTTCCTATACCACTGTACATGCGCTGGTCAAGCCGGGGTGGTAGGTAGAATTGGATTCCTGATAGTGAGGGGGGTAGGGTAGGGGTTGCGGTTGGGGGGGTGGGAGATCATTAAAGAAGTAGAGGAAAGTTGCGGTTAAATTTCTGATTCCAAGTAGTAACAAATCCAATTGAAATGATATTCCCAAGTATGTATAGTGGGTTATGTTCATAATTTATGTCTTTTCTACATAATTTTTGGTATTATTTTAGTTGCTTTTAGTGGATCAAGGAGGTAAGGAATCGAGGATCCATTATGGTTAATCTCTTATATTGATGTTAAGATTTTTGTTTCTTAAACCCAGGTCTCAATAGTTCCATAATGCTTGCTAGATTTAGTGCAGTAAAAGAATCTAGCAACAGTAAATGTGTAGAGGGAGCCTCATCTCAACATACGTGCTATCATGACTGAACGCAATAGAGCTCACTACTTTTACAGCTAGACTCATAAATACCTGATTTCTCAAAGGGTAGATAGCTAATGAGGTGAAGACTGTAACCCCTGTATGCTTTCCAAAGCAGAGGAATTGAGATTAGGAAAAAAGAGGAAATACAAAGCAACTGCAAACTGAAATTCACAGAAATAACGTAGTCCTGTGTTTCTTAGAGGTAATCGCTATCAGTGAGCTTGCAGTCACAGGCCTTGCTTTTGTTCCTATCACTGTGTTCAGCGTCAGGCACTTCGCCAGTGGGGATATCAGAATGGCTGGACCAGAAGCTCACAAAAAGTGACCGACCCGAGCTAACGGGGGCCAAGGTGGTGGTCTCTGGTGGTAAGTAAACACTTCTAAGGCATGCATTTGTATAGATGGTGTCAACCTTGATTTTTTTGATACTCATTTCAGAGAAGCACAGATTTTTTCCTCTGCAAGAATAGGAAGTAAGTACATGATTAAATATTTTCCTCAATCTTACCATTAGGAAAATGAAGTTGAAATTATGAGCGTAGTTCCCATTTTAGACTTTTCTGTTGCGGATTCCTGACGCTGGCACCAGGGGGAGCTTGGTACAAATCTCATCTGCAGAGGGTGGCTGGTTTCTGAATTCCAGGAGGAAGCACTAGTTGGCATTTCAGGCTGTGCTGTGTGATTCTCATTACTCATACTTCTTCGAAAGGCTGCCAGGCTTGTCTTGGTCCCTAAAATGTCTATAGTTCAGTTTTAAGATGAAATATTTTATATTTATTAAATTTTTGTAAGTGTATTTATTAAATAGTCAGTTTTAAGATAAAAATATGGATTCTAATGAGTGATTTGTTTCACTTAGTAAAATGTCTTAAAGTTCCAATCACACTGTGGCATTAATATCATATTTAAGTTGTATAACTAACTATAGTGGATCGCTCTCTTTTTGAGCCGTTTAAAGTTTTGGAGTAGGTACCTAGAAGTGGATTTGCCGGTTCCCTGGTGGCTCGTTTTCGGAACTGTCATACTGATGGCTGATGGTGCTGTGCATCTTACCGCTGTCTGGCTACCTGCATGTCTTCTTTGGTGAAATGTCCAGTCAAGTCCTTTACCCATTTGTGTTTTTGTTGCTAAATTATCTAAATTTTATATATTTTTGGTGATTAAATTCATTTTGGATATATGATTTCCAAAGTTACTCTTCCAGACAGTAGGGATTTTTTCTTGTTTTTTTAAAAAATCATTTCATTCAGACCTCTAACCATAATCCACACATGTATCCGTTGTGTCACACACATTTGTACATTTCTGTCATCATTTTCAAAACATTTCCCTTCTGCTTGAGCCCTCAATATCAGCTCTTCATTTCCCCCGCATCCTCCCTCCCTTATGAACCCTTAATAATTTATTAAAAATTTCCCCCATGTCAGTAGAACTTTTTGAAGAGCAAAGCTTTTATATTTTAATGAGGTGTCATTTACTTATCATTAAATTTTTTTAACACTTTTATTGGCATATCATTCACATATCATACAATTCAATAGTCCAGAATAAAAAGAGTTGTACAATCATTACTATAATCAATTTTAGAACTTTTTCTTCTTTCTTGTAGTCATTTTGATTCGCTCCCTATTCCCTCCCAACCTCCCTTGCCAGACCCCCAAGAAATCATTAATCCAGTTACTACCTATAAACTTACCTACATTAGATTTCATATATGGAAAAAAAACTATACAACCCCCCAAAAAGACCCCCCCAAACAAACAGTGTCAAAGTGAAATAGAAACCTCAATCAAAAAGAAAGCAGACAATATTAAAAAGTAGAACAAATTTAAAATGGGTCCAAAGGCATTCTGATGATGTTACATTGTAACACAGTGCAGTCATCCACCTGTCAGTACTCTCCATGAGAGTGATGCCGTTCCATTATGCTGTGTGGTCAGAGGGGTTCATGGGTAGCTTCATCCATGTTGTCTCAGTTAAAAAAAAAAGGTGTTGAGATTTTTGACCACTGACTGGATTACAGCTTAGTTGAGACTTTGTATTTTCTCTTTAGCCACCTTGAATAGGCTATGTGCCCATAAGACCTTGTCCATTCCATGTAGGTTATCCAGTCTGCTGCTATACAGCTAGTCATAGTATTCTGGTATAATTCTCCTTGTGTTTGTCCAGTCAGTTGTTATGTCCCATTTTTCATTTGTAATTTTGGTTATTTGCAACTTTTCTCTGTGTTGGTCTAGCTAAACGTTTATCATTTTTAGTGATCTTTAATAAGAACCATCTTCTGGTTTTATTGATTGTATTGTTTTTCTGTTCGTTTTTGTTCTTTCCTGTCATGCTCCAAATTAAAAAAATTTTAAAGTATCACTTAGTCGAATAATTCTAAAGCCTTCCCAAATTAAACATAAGCACATCAGGCAGAAAATAGTTACGTTTCTAAACAGTCTTATATTGTAAAGGATTGAAAAATAGCTAGTATTTAAGAAGATATAAAATTAATTTATTTAATCATTTGAGAAAGATTTACTGGGCGTCTGTTTTGTTCCGGCCCTGTGAAAACTGCCAGATGAAAAGGCAGGGTATTCTTGCTCTAACAATTTTAAAGCTTGGTGGGGTGTCTTCTGCTCAAATGATAACTTCATTCAGTCATTGAGCTACTATTTATTGAATGTCTGTGTGTAAAAGGGAGGGGTCCTGGTGATGCTGTGGATTAGGGTTTGGGATGCTAACCACAAGATTGGAGATTTTAACTCACCAGGCACTGCAGGGGAGAAAGGTGAGGTGATCTACTCCCGTAAAGATTTAGTCTCAGAAGCCCTGTATATAGAGGATTACGGGGAGTTGGTTTAAACTTACTTTCTATAGGAAATCTGTTAAGTACTATAGATACAGTGTGACCAAGACTTTATAGTTCAAGAGTCTTCGTTAGGGAAGAATGTGGTTAAATATTAATTATACAATTAATTGCAGCAGTGTTAACATTTTGTAGGAGTAATTCAGAAGTAAAAACAAGCATAGGCGATACCAGGAAAGATTTTATAGAGGAAATGGTATACTTACATGGCAATTATTTAAGATGAAAATTGACTAAGGCATACAAATAACAAAGTGATGTCAACTGAAGTGTATATTTGTTTAATGTGCTGTTTTCATCTCTTTTGCTGAGGTCGGGGAATGAAAAATGGAGAGAACTTTAAGTTGTTATATGACCTGGCTGATCAACTACATGCTGCAGGTAACATCATTTACTTTAGTCGAAGAATATTCCCTTTTTGCTGGAAATGTATTTTTCTTTTTTATTTATATATAAGTCAATAATTCCTGCAGATTACTTAATATTCTGTTTTTCTCTTTGAAAAGAAGCTTTTGAGTAAATGGTGTAGAGTTTATCCAAGCAAGGAGAGACTGTCTTCATTTGCTTTAGTATTTGTGGAACTCTCTTATATTGGCCAAATGTTAGTAGTTTTATTTGACTTGAAAAATGTAAACGTCAGGTCTAGTGCCCACTTTAGATTTAAAATGACTGATTTTTCTCTATATAGTAGTCTAATATTAATCAACTATATAAATAAAAAGGCATTTGAAATGATTTAAAAATTTTTAGTTAGCCATTTATAGGAGAGATATAACCTGTTTTTGAAAGATTATTGAGAAGAATAGAAAGTGTTTTTTTAAAAAATCAGGAAAAAACACAAAGGTTTTACATCAATTTTTAATCAGATATCATATATAGATAAATATATTTCTCCTTTGACAAGGCTAAAGTTACCCCTGACCCCAGTTCTAATTCTCTTTCTCCCCTTTTATGAGTCTTGTATATAACTTCCTAGGCTGCTTCTGCTTTTAGTAGTACATGATATATGTTTCAAGCAGTAATGGCTTAGGCGCACATATCATTCATTCACCCAACAGGTGTCTGTGAGAATCTCTGTGTGGGAGGCACTCGGTTAGGTGCTAGTGAAATACAGGGCCCAGTAGTGGCAGCCATTGTGGGAGTGGCATTTCTAATGTGGGGAGCAGTCATTTAGTTTCCTGGGGTGCTGCAGCAAAGTCCCCTCCCGATGGTAGCTTAGAGCAGTTATGTGTGCTTGCTCAGTTTTGAAAGCTCGAGGGAGAGTCCGTTCTTTGATTCTTCCAGCTCCTGCTGACTGTCCTGGCTTGCATTCCGGGATTTGTGCCTGCGTCACCCTAATCTCTGCTTCTGTCTTCACATCCCCTCTCTGTCTGTTTCTCTCTGTGGGGCTGTCTGAGATGGTGGTAGAGCTGCCCAGGAATCCCAGGGTTTGCGCTTCTTCTCAAGATCTTTATCACATCTTTTGTGATATGGTATTCACTCACTCACACACACACACACACACACACACACACACACACACACACGGTAATGTTAATGGGAAAACGAGCACAGGCTAAGAAGGAGTGTTGAAGAGAACTCGTTGTAATTTTAGGTAAACTGATGGGTGCAGGCCTTGACAGTGTGATTTTGGGGCAAAGGTTTGGAGGCGGTAAAGGCAGCCAGCCATGAAGAGGTCCCAGGACAGAGTGTTCCAGGCAGAGAAGAGTCAAGTACAAAGACCTCGTCTAAGGTCGGAGCAGCCTGGCATGTCAGTTGAATTACTGCTGCTGAAGCATGGAGAGAGTGAGAGGGCAAGTAGCAAGAGAGAAAACTCGGGCGAAGCATTGCAGCCCTTTGTGGGGTCCCATTGGAAGCTCTGAGCAGAGGAGTAAGTGACAAGACCTGATGCATTTTAAAAAAGGTCACCTGGCTGCTGTGTTGGGAGTAGACTAGTGTAGTAACAGGGAGGTCACCGACAGAGTTGATGGTGGTTTGGGCCAGGGTAGCAGTAGATGTAGAAGTGGCGGTTTGCAGAGAGTCTTGGAACTATGAGCCCTCAGGATTTCTGGGCAGGTTGGATGTTAGAGATGAATGAAGGTTTTGTGCTAGCAACAAGTAGGAAGAAGTTGCCGTTAGCTAAAACGAGGCGACCTCAGCTGCAACAGTTTCCAGAGCAGGGCTTTGTTTTGAGACATGTTTTGATGTTTGTCACAGAGATCCGAGTAGAGGTGTCAGTTTGGCAGTTAGCCTAGGAAAGAGTTGATTCGAGGAGTTTTAAGTGGAGATGTAAATTTAGGGGTCCACTGCATTAGATGATTTTGAAAGCCTGAGGTGATAAAATGGCCAAGGGCTTTTCCGAGTAGTTCCTCTTCCATTAATGTGCACTGACAGCTCCCTGTCTAGTCTTCTAGGTAGTTCTTCAAAGAGCAGAGCACTCAGGCAGACATTCTTACTAATTAAACGGAGGTTTTTTTTTTGGCATCACTGCCCTCTGGTGGTCGTGGGAGCCACCCAGCGCTGCTGCTTCTGAGAGCCGCCGCTGGATTTGAACTGCCAAGCCTATAGGCCACAGTCCCGCACTCAACCACTTAGGCCACCGGGGCTCAGCTTAAACGGAATTTTTGTTTTATTTATGTACCACAACCTTCTGAACCCCAAATCCTGAGTTCTACCTGCTGGTGCCCTATAACCTTGTGCTCTTTCCTTTGCACCGGATTCCCTGGAATTCTTGTTGTCTTTTCTGGCAATCTCCTTTATCAGGCTCATTCTTGATCCCTTCAAGGATTGGGTTCCTTGTTGATTCTTATTGAATGAGACTAGGAGATAAGTTAGGTTTATTTTTTTATATTTTTATATTAACAAATATTAGTTGAACCATTAACTTGTGTTATATATGACTCATTTCTTTATCTGGTCATAAGAGGTAATGAAATTTTACAGTGACATTCTGAACAGATTGTATATTTTAAGATTTTTCGAAAATAGAAGAAAGAATTGGGAGGCAAAGACTTTTATAGAGGTTTAGATACAGATATGTATAAATGTACATTTATACATAATGATAGGGAAATAGATTTCTGTACACATATTTATTTATAAAGGATTGTGACAGCCGGCAGATTGGGCCTCCACTCAAGTACTCCCTTGGCACAAGCACACATTGTTCTAATAACCTGGCATTCTGCAATGTTCAGCTTCCTGACATGATCGCTGAAGACAAAATGGGTACATAAGCAAATGTGGTGAAGAAAACTGTAAACAAGCGGCCATGTAGCTGAGAAGCAACAAAGCCCATATGGAAGAAGCACATCAGCCTGTGTGATCATGGGGTGTCAATGGGATCAGGCATCAGGCATGAAAGACCTCAAACGAAACAAACAAACAAATCATATCAGTGTGAACACGGGGGAGTGCAGAGTAGAGACCCAAAGCCCATCAGAAGTCATTTGGAAACTCCCTGTCAGAAGGGCCACAAGGAAGAGATGAGCCAGCCACAGTGAAATATAGCACTGACAAAACACTTAACTTTTCTCTAGTTCTTTTTTGTTGTTGTTTTTTGGGCATCACTGCCCTCTGGTGGTGGGAGTAAGAGGCCCAGCCTTTGCTTCTGTGGAGCCACTGCTGGAATTGGACCTCCATCCCAGTGGGCCGCAGCCCTGCACACAACCACTACGCCACCGGGGTTTAGCCCCTACCCTCTAGTTCTTTAATGTTTCCCCCACCCCCGCTATCATGACCCCAATTCTATCTTAGATTTGGGCTAGAGCAGAACATGTACCCTGTAGCAGATAAGAGCTTACAACACAGGGATTCTAGAACAGATAACGCCCCTCAGGAGCAAAAAGGGGAGCAACAATAGTAGGAGGGAACGGAAGGGGGAACCAATCACAGTAATTGATGTATGGCTCCCTACCCAGCGGGATGGACAGCAGAAGAGTGGGTGAAAGAAGACGAGGTTGGTGTAAGACATGGTGGGGGGGAGGGAGAATAATTAAATTATAAAGGGGACATGGGGGAAGAAGGGAAAAAATTAGCTTATACCAGTGGCTCAAGTAGAAAGAAAAAGTTATGGAAAAGATGATGACATCTAAACATATGATGACCTAAGCATATGTATAGGTATGTTTGGCACAATGGATATATTTCTATGGATTCTCATAAGAGCTGTAAGAGCTCCCAATAAAATAAAATTAAATAAATAAAAATAAGGTTTTAATTTTAAATTAAAATACCTTTTTGATATGAAAGCAGAGGAATTAAACCCAATTTAAAAATCTTGACCTCTTGAGTGTACATAGAAGACATGAAGCTCTGATAATAAAATGTATTAATAATTCGTTTTTAGTCAGTGACAAGTAAATTTTTTAAGGCATTTAGCAGAGAAGTTGTGAATTATACTATGTCAGTATTCCCAGTCTCCATCCTCCCCTTCCCCACTGCCCCTTATTATCAATGAATAGAACTTAGAGGGAAAATGTCAAATATTTTTTTTCTCTCTTAGTTGGCGCTTCCCGTGCGGCTGTTGATGCTGGCTTTGTTCCCAATGACATGCAAGTTGGACAGACAGGAAAAATAGTCGCACCAGTAAGTACTGCAGTGAAATACGCTATGCGGATTCTGTAGGAATGAGTACTGTATGTATTTATTGAACAAGAATCTGAGTATCTGGGTGATTAATGTCCTCTTCAATATCCTAAACAGGTAGCCATTTTTATAATGAATGTGTCCATCTCACTAGCAATCCATACTCTTTTTTTAACATTGAAAATAGTTAATTGCTGTAAAACCTTGATATTATAAAATCAATTGGTTAGAATTCTGAGCTCATTTTAACAAACAAAGGATCTTGAAATTGGTAGTGGCGAATGACATGCATTCTTAATATCTTTGTGAGCATGCAGTTTATTTCTGAATCTTATTTTTATTAGTATTCAGAAAATTCTGATGCATATGGATAAGTAATACTAGAATACCGTTACCTTCCATTAAAGACATCCAGAACTTGACAAAATTGAACCACTAACAATAGCGAATGACTGCTCATATTTTTAAATTGTTAAGTGTTTTCATAGAATTAGATTCTTAGCTGTTTTAAGTCTGTGCTGTGTGGCAGTCCAAGGAGCTCTGATGCATAGTGGTTATGTGTCGGACTTTCAACTTTCCACTCAGAGGTCTGTCATGCAAACTCACAGCCGGTCCTTGGGAGAAAGATGGCCTCTCTACTTCCCGAAAGGTTTACTAGGCTAGGACAGTTCTAGCCTGCCCTGTAAGGTGCTATGAGTCAGCATGGACTCCTTAAAAAACAAACTTGAATCTCAATGCTCTAGAGATTTTAGAAATTAGGTCCTTAAGGGATAAGTCATTTCTGAGGGTGTCTCTCCGGCCGCCCTCTCCCCCCCCTCAGTCTTTGAAGGAGAAAACATTTTTAATTTTTGTGAAATGCCATGTATCTATTTTGTTGTCGTCTATTCATATACTTATGGTTTCTGTTAACTTGTTTTTACAAAAGATTAGGTTCCATGGTTTTCTTCTAGGAATGTTATAGTGTTAGATTTGGTAGTTAGGTCTTTGATCCGTTTTGAGATGTATGGTTCAATGTTGAACGAGAATGATGCTAATGAACGTCATTTGTCTGACTCCCTTTGTCAACGGAAAAGCTCTGAGCCTTACACTCCATTGTCTGTGTACCCAGACTTATGTTCAGAAATTCCCCTCCTAGTCCTGTTTTTGCTGAGTCCCTTTTTTAAATGAGGAAGGAGAATTGAACTTTATCAACTGCCCCAATGTGATATAGTGAATATTTTCTTTTTTTTTTTTTTTGGCATCACCGCTCTCCGGTGGTGGGAGTAGGAGGCCCAGCCCCACTGCTGGAATCGAACCTCCATCCCAGTGGGCCGCAGTCCCGCGCACAACCACTACGCCACCGGGGCTCAGCCTAGTGAATATTTTCTAATGTTAAACTACCCTTGTAATTCTGGTATGCCTTCCATTTCTCCATGTTTTATGGGGAGGGGGCTATTTTATGTTGCTGAAGTCAATTGAACGGAATTTTGTTGAAAAGTTTTCCATCTATGTTCACAAATTACTTGTGAGATGTCTTTGCCTGGTTTAGGAGTCAGAGCTATGATGCCTTCACAGAAAGAATTTGATAGTGGTCCTTCATTTTTGATGCTTTTGAAAAAAATCGAGTAGAATTGGTATCCATCTTCTTGGAATGTTTGGTCGAATTCTTCTGTGTAGCTGGCTGGTCCTGGGCATTTGGGGGCAGTTTTTTGATGCTCTCTACTACCTTTTTTATAATGCGTTTACAGTAGCCCTCGAATTATTAGAACACCTGGGAATTTAAAATAGAATCAGGCATCTTTGTTTTGCAGACAGCTGGATGGGGTGATCTAAGAATCAACTTTAAACTTGAAGAACTTAAATACATCTTTGTAAAACATAACAAAAAGATTTAGACAATGAAAATTACAGGACACTTCAACAGACCTACAAAAATGGAAAGTTATGAATTCCATGCTTATGAATTAGAAGACTTAATAGAATAAAATTTAAAACTTTCTACCACTCTGTGAGTTTGGGTAGGTTGTGTATTTCTAGGAAGCATGGAAGTCATTTTTCTAGGTTTTAAACTTTTATTGGAGAACAATTTTTCAGTGACTATTCAACTTTTTTATTTTTGTTGGATTAATTCTAGTCTCACTAATTTAGCCTCTTTATTTACCTCTCTTTTGTCGGTTTCTTTGTCAGTCCACCCAGTGATTTGTCTTATTCTGATCCTTCCAAAGAGCCATCTCCTGGTTTTGTTAATTCTGCCACTTTGCTCATTTCATCGATTGCTGCCCTGATCTTTATTAATCCCTTTTTAGGCAGCTTTTGGCTTATTTTGTTTTTATTTTTCTAGTTGTTCAATTTGTTGGTTTAAGTTGGTGGCTTTTGGACCTCCTTTTTAAATGTAGACTTTTATTGCTTTGAATTTTCCTCTGAATACTCCTTTTGCTATGCCCCAGAGGTTTTGATATGTTGTATTTTAACTCAAGAATTTAAAATTTGCATTTTGAGTTTTTTCCCTATAGCTTAATAAAGTAGTATAATATATACCTTCCTGTGTTTGTTTATAGATGGACAGACTTCTTCCCCCTATATTTTCCTGATGATTTCTAACATCACACTGTTCTGGTCAGAAAAGATACTTTTGTTTTACTTCATTTAAGATTTGTGGACAGTTTTTGTCTTAGCATGTGATCTGTTCTGGAAAAGGACCCAGGTGTACTGGAGTAGAATATGTTCTGTTCGGGTACTGTGTGAAGAGTTCTGTTTCAATCCTTTACGTTCTCTTGGCTTACAGTTGTATACATTTTTGCTGGGGTGACCTTTTTTCTTTTCTTTTTTAACCTTATTGTGAAATGCATCTCTTTATTATAATTAGTTTTTTATTTAAAATCTATTCTTTACTGATTGCCTGGACTATTTTTTCCCCTTACTTTTCAATCTGTTGTGACCTTGTTTGTAAGGTGTGTTTCTTTGTAGAGCAAAAGGACGAATCAAATTTTTTGCTCACTTCTGCCACACTCCATTTTTTGAATGGAACATTTTGACCATTTGCTTTAGGAGTTATTGCTAAAAACAAAGTACTTGTTGCACTAGTTTTGCTGTTTGTTTTTTGAGTATTTCTAATTTTTTTAAATTTCCCATTTTTGGCTGAGCCCCAGTAGCATAGTGGTTGAGTGTGGGACTGCAGCCGACTGGCTTGGCGGTTCAAATCCCGCAGCAGCAAGGTTGGGCCTCCCACTCCTACCAGAGGACAGTGATGTCTTAAAAAAAAAAAAAAATGCCCATTTTTCTGTTTTGTTAATGTTTGGCTGCTTTCTTTTGCTTTTCCTTTTTGCATTTTTTTTTGGAATAATTTTTTCTCAATGATTACGTGGTAGGGTTGAGCCCGGTGGTGTAGTGGTTGTGCGCGGGACTGCGTCCCACTGGACTGGCAGTTCAAATCCAGCAGCAGCTCTCTAGGAGCCAGGCTGGGCCTCCTACTCTCACCAGAGGGCAGTGATGCCCCCCAAAACAACAACAACAAAATGATTACATGGTGGCCACTACATATATTATATCACACACCTTAAAACTGGAAAGCACTTAGCTTGAGCAATCATTGATCTCCAACTGTGCCACAGTAAATCTATTCCTCATGTGCTCCTTGCTTGCCCGTTCATTTTAGTTTTGTTTGTTTGTTTGTTTGTTGTGTGTGGGGGGGGCATCGCTGCCCTGGTGGAAGGGGGAAGCCCAGCCTTGCTCCAGGAGAGCTGTTGCTGGACTTGAACTGTCAACCCTGTGGGCTGCAGTCCCGCGCACAACCATTGTGCCACCGGGGCTCAGCCCCTGCTTCCCCATTTATTAGTGTCTACACTCACACCATTATTCAATCTATATTTGATCAGTTTATTTTACATTTCTCACAAACTTGATGGTGTATTGTTTGCAGTACTTAAATACTGAGTTTATTTCCTAACCGTATCATATACTTGGTCCTTCTGATTGTCTGTGTTGCTTTATTTTTTTATTTTATTTTTTTGGGGGGAATGGGCATCACTGCTCTCCGGTGGTGGGAGTAGGAGGCCCAGCCCCACTGCTGGAATTGAACCTCCGTCCCAGTGGGCCGCAGTCCCGCGCACAACCACTACGCCACTGGGGTTCAGCCCATGTGTTGCTTTATTTTTGATGGCTTTTACCTCTGTACTCAGGCACTTGTATCTATTCAGTGCTCTCCCCGGTCCGTGGGCAGCTCTCCTCTTGCAAAGCTGTTGTGGTAGTGGTGCCTGCATTCCCAGAGCTGCTTTGTTGAAAATGTCATGCTCTTCCACCATTACATAATCCTCTACAGAGTAAGGGATTCATGATCAGCAGTTGCATCTGTTCTGTTTTTTTATAAATATTGCTCCATGTCTTCTGACCTGTAGAGCTTCTTGGACGAAATCTGAACGGATTCTTGTGAAAGACTTACGGCATGTTTTATGTGTTTTTATTCTGCTGCCTCTAGAGTTCTTTCTTTGTTTTGGTTTTCTTTTTAAAATATTATTTTATTGGGGGTTCTTAGAGTGCTTACAATTCATATATCATCTATATATCAACTGTATCAAGCATATTCGTAGATATGTTGCCATCATCATCATTTTCAATATATCAATTGTATCAAGCATATTTGTACATATGTTGCCATCATTATTTTCTAAACATTTACCTTCTATTGGAGTCCTTGGTATCAGCTCCTCTTTTCCCCCCTCCCTTCCCAACACTCCACCCTCGTGAACCCTTGTTGACTTTTAAATTACTTTTACTTTCATATTTTGCATGGTCCACTGGTCTCCCTTCACCCATGTTTCAGTTGTTCATAACTCTGGGGGCTGCGGGGACTGGATATCTCTTGTGATCCAGTCCCGCTTTCCCTTCTCTCCCTACCTTTCTCCTACCCTCATGGTATCGCTACTCTCGTTGGTCCTGAGAACTTTATCTGTCCTGGATGCTGTGTGTCGAGAGCTCTTATCTGTACCAGTGTACGTGCTCTGGTTTTGCCGGATTTGTAAGTTAGAACTGGGGTTATGATAGTGGGGGAGAGGAAGCAGTAAAGAACTAGAGGAATGTTGTGTGTCTTATCAGTGCTATACTTCACCCTGGCTGGCTCGACATTCCTTTTGACCCTTTTGTGAGGCGATGTCCAATTGTCTACAGATGGATTTGGGGCTCTCCATTCTGACCCCCCTCGTTCGCCTCATAGGAATACAGCACGCAGTGATATGTTTGTGTCTCTCTTCAGTAGGGTTTGTGTCGCTCGGTGCCACTGAGTCAGTTCCCACTCATAGCGACTCTCTGCCCAACAGAAGGGAAGTGCCCGGTGCTGCACCCTCCTCCCCACGCTCCCTATGCTTGAGCCCGTTGTTGGAGCCCTGGCCAGTGTCAGTCCACCTTGTGGAGACCTTCTCAGGGTTAGATGACCCTTACTTTACGAAGCATGATGAGGTTCTTCTGTTGACGACTTGTCCAGAGGACTCGAAGTCTCACCTGCTTGCCTCTGAGGAGCATTTGACTCTACCTCTTCCAAGACAGACTGATTTGTGCCTTTGAGAGTTCATAGTACCTTCAATACTCTTCACCAGCACCATAATTCAAACGCTTTGATGCTTCTTCTGTTTTATTCCATGTCCAAGCCCTCCTTCAGGTCACCAGCCTGCTTTTCAACAGTTTAGGGAGGTCTCATGCGGCAGATTTGCCCACTGCAGGGCATCATTCGATCCATCTGCAGACTGCTGGCTCCAGGAGCACTGATTGTGGATCCAAGCACGACAAAATCCTTGACAGTTTCAATCTTCGCATTATCTTGTCCAGTTGGGAGGATTTGGGTTTTCGTTACCTTGAGTTGTAATCCATACTGAAGACTGTCATCCTTGATCTTTCTTCCTCAGCAGGTGCCTCAAGTCCCTCTCACTTTCAGCAAACAAGGTCCTGTCATCTGCATTTTGCAGGTTGTTTAATAAGCCTTTCTTTAATCCTGATGCCGAATTCTTCTGTTTTATTGATTATGCAGAGACAAATATTTCACTGTGGATCATAACAAACTATGGATGGCTGAGAAGAATGGGAATTCCAAAGCATTTTATTGTGCTCCCTTGGAACTTGTACATGGGTCAAGTGGCAGTTGTGTGAGCTAGATGGTTTTAAATCAGGGTTGTGTAGCTTCCTGTGTTTATAGGTTTGCTCAAACCTGGCAAATCTCTTTGAATACTGCCTAGAAAATAGTTTATATATCTTAATTGTTGCCATGATTATCTGGGATCCCAGTAATTCTAATGTTAGATTTCTTCATTGAATTCCCATCTGTTCATTTCAGTTTTTTCTTGTTTCTCTTGTTGTGTAATAAGTTGTTATGTTTGTCTTTTAGTTCCTTGTCTTTCATTTGTCTGACGCTACTGTGGGTTGAGTGTTTCTGTTGCTTTTTTCTAATTCATTTGCTTTATTTTTCAGTTCCAGCACTTTCTCTCTCTCTCTCTCTCTCTCTTTTATATTTTCAGTTTCCTTGCTGATGCTCTCATTTTATTCTTCCATTTTCTCCCTTGATCTTTGCTAGTTTTTTCCTATGTCTTTTTGCTTGCTTTAGATATATAGTTAGCATAATAGTTTGAAAATTATCTGTTGTTTTTGTTAATCTGGCCCCCATACAAGGAACTTTTTCCATCATCATGTTTTGATATTGGTTAATGATTTTTTTGTGTTTTACTGTTTCGGTTTTTGATTAAGCATAGTTAAAAATGTTTTTTTTCCTTATTTATTTTTCCTTGACATTTTGGTGGGAAAACTTGGTGATGGGGTACCCTGGGTGCTGCAGTGGCTGAGAGCTGATTGCTGTCCCAACAGCCAGGCAGTGTGTCCAGTAACTGTTCTGTGAGAAGGAGATGTGACAGCCTGCTTCCACAAAGACCCTCAGGGCAGTGTCCTCTGCCTCAGAGGGTCTCTGTGAGTCACTGCCAGTATCAAAATTGAAGTCTGAACCCAATATGTCTTACAAATAATAAAAGGAGTAAGGTTATACTATACATTTTTTTAAATCCAGTACATTTGATAACTTTGAAAAGCTGGACTAATTCCTGGAACACGCTTTCCCTCAGGAACCTCCAGGTCATATTTTGAGAATCACTAGTCTAGTACTTTTTTTTTTTTTTTTGGCATCACTGCTCTCTGGTGGTGGGAGTAGGAGGCCCAGCCCCACTGCTGGAATTGAACCTCCATCCCAGTGGGCCGCAGTCCCGCGCACAACCACTACACCACCGGGGCTCAGCCCCAGTACTTTTGTATTATACTGTAGGCATTGAATATTATCTTATAGAGATTATGGGTTCTGTTATATTTCTCCAGAGTATTGTTTGTTTAAGCAAGTAGTTAAATGGCTGAATTACATTTCAAACTTTATCTCTTCTGTAAAGTTCTTTCAGCCTTAGCTGGATGGGCTCAGAGTGCACCTTCCACCGCCTGATGCAGGATTCAGCCGAGTTTGCGGCTTTCTTTCTGTGGTTCTTGTCTCTCTGGAGTTTCCCCCTCATTTTCCAGCACAAGTGACAGCCACAAATACTGTGTGCAGTACTTTCTCTCCACCAGTGAGAATGCAGCTTTCTGTCGGATGTAGCTGCTTTCTTCTTGGCTTTTATCTCTCACGCAGGACATCTGTTCATGCAGAACAGAATGGAAGGGATATGGCAGAGATAAGTGCGAGACTCCCGCCGGGTCCTTCGTCTCTCCTTGTCCGAATTCCGATTTCTCAACCACTGCTTGTCTTGGTTCATTTCCAATGTCTTTAAACAGTTGCCGTCTGTATTTTAACCAGGTTTATGGTTGTGCCCCGCTGGAGGAGGGTTCGTCTGTTGCAAGCTGTTCCCCTGTGGCCACATGTTAAAGTCCCGAGGCCCAGAATTGAATGCATTACTTGAGATGTGCTCTGACTAGTGTAGACTTGGATTATTATCTCCTTAAAAAATATTTTAATTAATGCTACTTAATATTGCATTAGGTTTTTGGCAGCCGTACCCTGCTGTTGGCACATCTTACACTTGTGCACATCCAAAAATTGCCGTCTCCCCCTCTCCTTTCCTCATTTGATTTGTTTCCTATTAAACCACGTCTCTCTTGTCTAGTAAGAGTGCAGTGCATCTTTGCTTTGAAATCTAGACACGGTGCTTTTGTTCAACCTCACTAGATTTCGGCCTCTTTCCCCTACTATTGAAGCTTTTTGAGATGAGCATTTGGAGTGGTTTTGAGAAATTTCAAATGAAGAGTATAAGCAAAAATTGGGATGCTAGGTTAAACTAGGGGAGAGGTTTTAAATAAAAATCATTCTGTATGGTCCTGTTCGGATGTTAGAGATGGGGTGCAAACCTGCCTCTAGGTTTTCTAAAAACCAGTTCACACCAGGCTGAAGAGAAGCACCCTTAAGATAAAAGCCCCTCCCCCCCCCAAAAAAAGTTAAAAGCAGAATAATTATACATGGGAAGCATCATTCGGCTGGCATTAGATTAGAGAGATAGGTCCCTGAGTACTTATAAAGGACACTGCTGAATAAACTTCTGAGCGATAACTTATAAATATCATATACTTGGACTGGTTGTCTCCATTTGTGTTCAGTTTTGAGGAAGATGACCACCTTTACTTTAGCTGGCTGCTCTCACGCGCGTTTAAGACCCTAGTTCATTTCTCACCCCATAGGATGTATGACATTGTCTTTGTGGACTGTGTTATGTTCATTAATCTTTACTCCCAAGACTATGGTCCTGAACCCTCCAGATCATTCACTCGCTTTTTCACGGTATTTAATTATATCTGAAAAGTTTTCATAACTTTGCCCCTGTCTGCACAGCCATGTTCATGCATAGGTAAGTATGCATGTAGCACTAGCCTCTGTCGATCACGTGCATGTTTCCCACTCTCCTTTCCACACCGTGCAGCCTGTGTGTCTTCCTATGCACACATCCGTGGGTCACCATTATTGTAGGATGATGCATACAAGGGCACCTCAGAAAGTTCATGGAGAATTTCTGTTATCTTTCATTTCAATTTTAGGTGCTTGTTGACACCCCTCATAAGAGTTCTTACCTGCTGTCTTTAACTCTTGCTTTCCTATGTCCAGTGTTTTTCTCTGTCTGAACAATAGTTTGGGGGAATTCTCTACATTTTTAAGCCTTTTGATAAACAAGTTTTAAAAATTTAATGTAATGGACTTATCAATTTTCCCCCATTTTATATATATATATATATATATGTATATATATGTATATATATATATATATATACTTTTTGTTATCCATTTAGGAAATCTTTAAGAAAGAGGCATCACAAAGATAGTCTAAGAGCTTTAGAAGTTTACTTTTTACATTTGGGTTTATAAGCTACTTGATGTGAATTTTATGTTTGGTTTAAATAGGTATTCCATTTCCCCCATGCACTCCCCCTCATAGCTAATGAATTTATCTTAGCACCGTTTTTTACACAGTCCCTCCTGCCATCAACTATCTATCTATAACATAACTTTTCTCATATCATGTCTATCTCTGTCCTTTTACCGTCTTCCTTTCCAACCAACACTCTTACCCTTCTTCTGCCTCTTGGTAATTCCTTTCAGCTAGATTTCTGTTCCTCTCACACATTGATTTTAATTTCCTGGTTGTTCCCACGTCTGTGGTGTTGTTTGCTCGCCACTCACCACCCAACCCCACCCTCAAGTCCCTCTGGAAGATACTGTTTATTTTATAAGCCGGTCTGTTATGAAGAGTGACCCATGGAGATCTCATGAGTCCCATGTTCAAAGGTTATTTTAGGGTGATAGTCAGAAGGGTTCCTCTGGTCTCTAAGATTTCTCTTTTTCAGTCTAGTAGATCTGGTGTTTTTAAGAAGTTTGAGTTTCATGTTTTCTTTTCTTCTGTGCTATCTGGGGGCTCATCTTAGGAGTTTTGACAAACACATAATGTCATATATCCACTATTACAGTGTCATAGCAAGTAATTTCACTGCCCTGTGGCCCAGCTATTCCTCTCCCCTTCTTTCCCAATCCTCGGCAGTCTTTTCCAGGTATTAGTTGAGCGTATACAGCATACAACATTTGTGAACTAACTGGCTTCTTTTACTTAAGGGTTTTGGTTTTGGCAATTATAAATCAATAAACCTTTCTGTGCAGGTTTAGATGAACACATATTTTCCTCTCATTTGAAGTGTAAATCAAGGCCATTTAAATGATGATTCACTGACTGCCATGCTATCCACCTGAGATCTGGTAGGGAGCGGTGGAAGAAGGTGCTGCTCAGTGGTGAGTGAAGACATGTGGCCAGGTGCTGGAGAGAGGGGCTCAGATCCAAGCCCAAAAACCTCACGGCCAGTTTTCTTTTCTTGACACCTGAGACTTCAGACATGGATGACGTTATAAGCCCTTCAAGCAAACGACAAGATGGAAAAACTCAAATGGAGGGATTACAGTGTTTCCCTTGTGTGCAGTTACACCCTGTGAACATAAGATAGGATCCTGCCAGGAAAATGCCTGAGGTTTGAGTGCAGTGACCCCAATTGATAACACCTCAAATGTACATTCGTGCAAATTCAGTATGGAGGTTTTATTTGAGCAATGTTCAGCATAGTTCATATTAGTAGAGCAGGAGTTTTTCACATGAGGAACTTGGGATGTGGAGATTAATTCGGAAGAATTGTCAGTTTTGATTTTATACCCCTGACCATGACTTACTCCTCTATTTATTTGTTTTTTTGGTTTTTTTTAATTTAGCTTTGTAATTTTCTTTACAAAAATATGTGGAGTGCGGGCTGAGTCCCAGTGGCGTAATGGTTGAGTGCGGGACTGCGGCCCACGGGCTTGGTGATTCAAATCCAGCAGCAGCTCTCCAGGAGCAAGGCGGGGTAGCTCCCACGACCACCAGAGGGCAGTGATGCCCCCCCCAAAACAAAACAAAAATATATGAAGTGCAATTTACACTTACATATTGCTCTTTTTATTTACCTGTAGGTTTTTTTGGGATGTTGTAAATACACAAATGTGTCTTCAAATAAGAGAATTTTGTTTAATTTTCTCATTATGTCAACTAAGAGGGTCCGTGGACATGCTGATTAGAAGTGGTGGTGATCAACATTGTTGTCACCCACTTTAAAGGGAATCTCTCTACTAGGCAGCGCTGAATGATGATTTTGGTAAATCACCTGTATCAGTTTAAGTAATTTCTTCATAATAAACCATGGCATAGAATGGCTAAACAATGGCTAAGAGTATAGAGTATCTGGATGCAGGTCCTGCTATTACTACTTGTTCAATATGTGACCTTGGACAAGCCATCTAACCGAAAATGGTTCCTGGCACACTTTAAGTGTTATGTGTGATCTCTTCTTACAGTTACTATCATAAAAACAGCTCCCTTAAAGATTTACAGCCTTATTGACCTACTGGCAGTGAGTGAGTGGGTGAGTTTGCTAAGATATTTTGTTTTGTTTTGAAATTGTGAACATGTATTGAGTGGCTATTGCTCTCAAGACAGCTTCACTGAACTTTTAGCACATGACTTGGTAGCTGTAAAGTGGGTGTCAGATCCAACCGGTCGAGTTTCATTGTATAGCTTTTTATTCTATGGCATATTTGCTGGTGGTTTCCATCTCACACTTATTTCTCTATTACATTTTAGCAGTTCTATTGATGATGCCGACCTTAACTTCTGAATCATCCAATCCTGTAAGAGTGTTTTGCAGTCATTAAAAAATCTGCTATCTAATGCCAGGAGAAAAATTCTTAAGTATAGTATAGCTTCTTAGAGGGAATAGATTGTGTTGCCTACATACTATATTTTGCGAACAGATCCACAGGCTGACACTGAGTCAGTAGGAGGTCAGTTCGGAGTTACTAGATAGAGAAACAGCTTTGGGAGAATTTGCCAAGACACGAACTTTCGTTTCTGTGTTGTTCTTTTGAAAATTTACTAGCGTTGAAAGCGTCTTTAGGAGCAAACTTTTGGAGAGTTATTTGTATACAGCTGGGACTGGATTTATGGACTGCCTTTCTGACTTGCTAAAAAGCTGAAGATTGACAACCCCTTTCATACTGCATTATCCAGCTTGGCTTTTAACTCCAAGAGAACTGTGTTCACAAATTGATGCTCTGTTCCTCTGGGCCTGCTATAGAAGCATTAAATTGTACTAAAATATTCATATGTGAGTGCATTTAGTTGAAAGCAATTGATGTTCTAGTCCCAAGAGGACAGAGAGAAATGTTGTATGGACCTGCAGTCCAGAACACACCCTAAGCTTGCTTCTTAAAAGTAATTACATGGCTTGGATGATCAAAGCCTTTACAATGAAGCTGAAAGTGACAACGAAGTTGTAGAATGTACAAGCTGTGGTTTGGATGTTTAAATTGTTCAGTTGTATAAATCATGAAAAACTTATTTGCTCAGTATTGAGAGTTCTAATTATATCTTTGACTTGTCTTCTTACCTAGTCTTCATTAGACCGATTTCTCTAAGTATTTCAGAAGACTAATATCAGTGAAATTTTTTATTCATTTCCATTTTATAATACAAAATTACATTTTCTTTTTCAGTTTTAGAAAGTCTGGAACTTTTTGCCCATATATTGTAGCTATTTAAAAGCATGCTACTGATATGATAAATTGACATGTCTTAGAGATACTCAATCTCATTTCACGGCTGGCATGAAAATCAATATGAGTAGACAGCAAATCCTTGCTTTTAGCTATCTTGGTGCAGTAACGTAGAAGGAATAAAACAGTTCTAAATTTTTATTCCTGGTCATAACTGTTCTGCTTCTGTTCTTTCTTCTACAACATACTTATTTTTCCCTGGGTAGCTTCGAATATGATACACGTACACAGGAAAGTCAAAGAAGATAAGATGCTATACTGAGAAGGCAAAATTTGTTCAATGAAAAACTGGTCATGTAGCATATGCGATTCAATATTTGTGTTCATCTCAGAGAGAAAGTCGCACTTACCTATGACTATTAGTGAATCATAATCGGAATAGGAAGTGTAGAAAAGGCAGGGCGTGGGGGTAGTGTGTCCCACCCCCTGAAGTGAGATGACTGAGAGCCCCTTCAGTTAGCTGGGCTCATCGGGTAGTTCTTTTCCTGCCAGCAGTACTTGTGCTCATATCTTCAGTCCTGTTCCAGGTCAGGTCACTTTAGAAAGTGCTTCAAGGAACCTTTGTGAAACTTGGACTGAAATTCACAGCTCTGGCAGCTTTTTTGTTATCATGAGCTCCTTGGCCTAGATGTTATTGAAATGATTTCAGATTAGACATCAAGAAAAGATATTCCGTGAATAAAGGCCTAACTCTAATTCTTCTGAATACTTTTGGGAATGAGGCGGCCTGACAAGTGGAGAGAGTCTCCTTCTAAGTTGGGGTATTTGGGTTCTAGGGCCAGCTGTTTCCTGGAGTCTTAGTCTTTGTCATCATCAGGAAATCTCATAGACAACTCCAGTCATTCCTTATAACTCTGAAATTTTACATAGATAGATATAATTTGGCATAGTCTCACTTGGACCATTTAAGGAACATGACTGATAAAAAAATTTTACCCTCAAATAAAAAGCTAGCATGCATTCAAGTATTTCAATGTCACATACCCAAAAATTGTAATGCAAATTATCTTTGAATAATTTTAGCAAAATACACTTGATTTTCTGTCATTCCAGAGCTACTGGAAATCTATTTTCCTATAGTGGGAGCATCTCTGGATTTATATAAAAGATAGTTGGTTAAATCTCAAACATTTAATTGTAAAGTAGTTCAATAAGTGATGTTTTAATGTTAAAATATTACCTTATGCGTGTTTTAAAGTATTAATGTCTCAGGCCCTGGACATCCTACGTAATTGAAGTCTGCAATTAGAAAGCAGTGTTTGAGTTGCAGATCATAATGCCTTTGTTTTTAAAAAATCCTCTGATTTTTATTTTTGTGCAATTAGTTTCTTAAATATACTTTCTGAACAAAAAATGGGAGGTATACATACTGTGACATGAATGAATCTTGACAATATGATTCTCAGTGAAATAAATCAGGGGATAATAAGCAAATACTGTGTTGTCCCACTGGCTTAAAATATCTAGAATGGGCGAATGCAGAGAGACCAGGAGAGGCACTGGAGAGACATTGTTGGAGGGGACTCACTTTCTGTTTGAGGGCATGGAAAGCTGACAGATTTAGATTTTGGTGATGCTTGCACGACATGGGCAATCTACTTCATATCACTGGATTTTAAAATGCTGAAGATGGTAAATGTTTAGTTTACCTATGTTACCACCATTGCATAAAATAAAAGTTCCATTTTGGTGCGGGAGTGGTGGATGCACAGCCAAACAAGGCAGACACAGAAGCACATGCTAGCTAGTGGCATACATTGCCATCTGCCTAGGGCCTATGATTGCTAGCCTGCTTACGACTGAGTGATGGCTTGCCTGCCTGTACTCCTTGGGAGGAAAAGGCTGGTAGAAGTAAGATAGAGGAACTTCTATCTAGGGGTGAACTTGGGGGTTCAGAGAATCTTTGACTAAAAGCCCAAGTTATATATCCTTTATGACTACTTAGTACAGAGCCTGTCTACCGAATCACAGAATGGGCAATCTTTAGAGACTCCGTGAGAACTACTGCACGTGTGTTTTCTCTATTCTTTACTTCTGGACATATCCCTCTAATGGTTATTTAGATACTGACTTACTGAAAAACCCACTGTAGTCGGGGTGATTCTAAGATCAACCTGTCAGCCCCATAGGTTTCCAAGCATGTCGTCTTTAAGGAAGCTGACTGCTCTTTGTCCTGAGTACCTACTGGGTTCCAACCACCAGCCTCTTTGTCAGCAGCCCGGTGCTTCACCACTGCCAGCAGCATCCTCTGACTTACTGAAAGCCAGTTCAGAATCGTTAGCCAGTTCTCCATCAAGTCAGTCTCCTTGGCTTAGAGCTGGTGCGTGCGTGCGTGCGTGCATGCGTGTGTGTGTGTGTGTGTGTGTGTGTGTGTAGAGTCTGTAATAAGACTGAAACAGTTGATATGCAAGTGGTTGTAATAAATTAATGAATGTAGCTTATGTCATTATTAGGCATGTGATATTCAGAGCTAATATACAAATTCTACTTTTAAATGGGACAATGGCTAAGGATAGGTAAAAGTGATGACATTTTTCATAGATGAATTTAAATTGATTATATCTTTCTTTTCAGGCATTTTTCTCAGATAAAGTATTTACTGGCGTGTTAATAGACTAGTTTCTTTAACAGACTAGTAGCTAGTAGCGCCTGCTACCCTACTGCAGGGTGGTGAAAACACTGGCTGCAGAGTGAAAAGACTTGGGTTAAGAAGCCTGTCCTTTAGAAGGTGTGTAGTAACCAACCTTGCCCAAGCCTCCGCCTTCTCTTCTAGAAGATGAGATTATTTCTACCGGGTAGAGTTATCGAGACAGTACATTTTAAAGTAAAGGATAGATACTGATGTGCCAGCTGCTTAATTCAGGTCGCAACAACATATACAAACCCTAACAAGAGCAACAGCACTCTATGTGGTGGGGATGACTCGCATGCAGGGCTAGTCGCACCACAGGAACAGGGGACATACTTTCAGCGTTGACCCCAAGAGGGTAACTAGCGTCTCCCCTTCATCTAGAACTCAGACCGAGACTCCTCCTGGGGAATTTCATAATACAGGCAGAGAGCTCTTTGAGAAGAGTCTGGGATAGGTGTAACATGTCTTTTGGGACATCTTCCAAAAAAAGAAGAGACTTAACACAGTTTGGCAAACAGAAAATAGCTTGCCTTTTAAATGAGCAGCAAGATGAAATATAGCAATATTAATGCACAGGAGGCCTGCAATAATTAGGAAATATAGTTCAGTTCATCTTCATCTCAAAGAGGCCTTCATATTTGCTATGATAAATTGTCGTGTTGGACTGGCATTTGTCCTGTCTGTGTCTGCTATGTTTTGTCTGTGCTGGTGCTGTTTAAGGGGCGCCTTTGTAATCCACTGAGTACAGAAGGCTGAGAGAGCACTTGCCATTTTGTAAACTCTTCTGTCTGAGACAATCTTGGGAACAGTGTTTCTGAACACACAGCTTATCTCTGTGAATTAAGAGACAACCTACATGGTGCATTTTAAAAATACCGTCTTTGAAGAAATGTAGTTTTCCATGTTTCCTTCTCTCCCTAAAAAAGCCTACAGCTGGTACAGGAAAACTTTAAAGCCTGGTTTTTAGAAGAAGTGGCACTGGTTTGTTGTTAAGCTCTGGGTGCTCCAGATGTAATCACTTTGTTCATGTTCGTGTTTCACACGGAAGTAAGTGCTTAAATTCTACTCTTCTGTTTTGCTTAAAATAAAGCAGATCTGAAGTTGTACTCAGAGTACTGTTCTGTTTCTGGAAAGTAAGTGAATTTTTGAGTTGACACGCGTAATTTCAGCCTGTTGTGTGTTTTTCATACGATTAACTTGGTATGTGTTAGCACCTCTGTCCAACATCGGTATCCCTGCACCATATATGAAGTTGAGCAGAAAATCAGACTTTATACCAGTGCTTAGTGAAGATCACCGCGAGTCCAGGGGCAACTCAGGGCAGCTAACAAGAAATACAAGGAATTCACTTCAATGAAAAGATGTTTCTCCCAGTAGATTATGCTAGAAGAAGTATTATCAAGTTAATAACTTTCTTTGCCTATAAATTGTGATAGTTAACATTTTAAAGTAAAATATATGTGATGTGTGGCTGCTTTTGTTTAGAATGATAAGAATATCTTCTAATTTATATTTAATGATAATTTAAGTAATAACAACAGTAGTAATATCTCACATTTGAGTACTTCACTTGCAATGGGTCATTGAATAATAATTGCAACAGTTGTATTAACTGTAGATATTTGTCTCCATTTCATACATGAGGAGACTGCCCAGAAACATGTGTATAGATGAGAAGGAACCCAACACTTTAATCCTTATTTATTTAGTTCTATTAGTGACTGAATCTGTACATGGGTTTCTTAGACATTGTCCTTTTCAATTTCCTAAGCTGAAGTCTTAGCTCAATAATTTTATCTTTGTTTTCTAATATGTATTTAAGGTTATGTATCTTTTAAAAGAATACTTTGTGTCTTACAGCTTCTCATATACCCTGCCTTTTTGTATGTGTTGCTCCAATATTAGTTTTAGTTATTGACTGATTCATGGCTCATTAATCTAATTGGGGGGAGAATTTTGAGTTTCTGAGGCTAGATTACTCGGGATTTTCTGTTACTGAGTCCCTCGGGTCTCACTCAATGTGGCTACAGAGACTCAGATGCCAGATGAAAGCCACAGAAGCTTTTTGTCTGGGTGACCAAGCATAGGAGCACATTGGCCAAGCTGGCTGAGTTTGGGGTTAGAGATCTTTTATGGGGGTGAGGACTTGGAAGGATCATAAGGGGGGACCCCTGATATCTCAAAGGAGTCCTGGTGGTCTAAGGTTCCAGCCCACCAGCCACTCCAAGGGAGGAAGATGACAGTCTGTTCCTGTAAAGGTCCACAGCCCTGGAAAGTCTACATGCAGACACTGGGCATCAGACTGGATTCTGCCACTTCAGTGTAGGGCTTGGGGGCTACTGGCATCTGACAGACTGGCACCATCCAATGATTCCGCACACAATGTGGTGGTCTGTGCAGCCTCTGCTCTAAAGGGAGGATTTTGACGGCAGTGTGCTTTTCACCTCGACACGTCAGAAGTTCACCTAAGAGGCACATGGGACGCACCTGGACGTGTCGTGTGGGCTCCAGATAGTCTTGGGCTCCTATGTTTCTTTCGTGGTTGAGGGAGTGCTGTAGCCGGAAACTTAAGTATTCTACCTAGGAATCAGCAACAAGCAGCGCAGAAAGTTTTATGTCCATGCTTAAAACGCCCTGTTGGAGTCTGTCCTGTCGCACTCCCTCCTTTGCACTCTGAATATTCAGCTCAAATGTCACTGGACACCACAAGCAGGGTGAAGATCAATCTTCGATAGCTGCTTCCAGCTGAATCAGGGCATTAGCATAAACGTACAGGCAGACCTGTCCAGGACTTGGAGGGATGGGCTGGTGCCTTGTTGGCGAATGAGCTGGAGGTGGAACTTTTGGCGTCTGGAAAACACAAACAGAGCTTAAACAAACAGGATCCCAATAAAACTAATGAAAACTGTACACATTAAGGATCTGAGCAATGACAAAAACCGGGTGAGACAAGGGATGGGTTATTTGATAATATTTTGTACGTAATTGGGGGCAGGGTTTTGGTTAAAATTAAATAGCCAGGTAGCATCCTGATAAATCCTTTGAACTTTGATTTTAACTCCTGATGAGTTACTATAAGTACAAAAGGAAACATTAGCAATGTCGCATCCCACTGTGGCGAGGAGGAGCTCTCGGCATGGTGATGTTAAACCAAGCTACTCTGGCCAGAGTATCCATGCTTTTCTGTTGGGCTTCATCTCTCAGCTGTGATCTCAATGGACATGGCCCTTCATAATACGCAACTCCTCCCGAAGCCACCAAAAGGCCCCGAAGCGAAGGACTCTTAGGTCTTAGCTGACGGGTCATGAGAGCCAACTTACACGGGGATGAGATCGCCATGCACCCACAGTGCAGCCCTCATTAGACTGTGCTCAGGCAGGCTGCCTAGACCTGTATGACAGTCACGACGGGGAGTTTTCCTACAAAGAAAGGTATACCTGGGGAAAGGATACACTTACCTGTCCAGTCCCACGATCTGCAGGGAAAGTTTGTAGCTATTATCCGATAGGTTGCTGGAACACAATTTGATGAAATTGAGTGTGAGGCCAAGAATATATTTGTCAGATGAGTCTGGGGTGATCTTTAATTTGAAAACCCTTAGAGTCTGTACCCTTAGAGCGACTTTTCCCAAGACAGGACAAAACTAGAAGGTTTCCACCTAAAGGATCCTGGCTGTAAGGCAGCTGGAATCTCTCTTAGTACCACTTGGATAAAAGGAATCTGCTCAGGATCCTGAACTGATGGCATTCCCATGAAGCTAACATACCTACCTCACCCTGAACCAAAGAGCCAGTTTTCTGTGGCTGTGTGTAAAGGAAAAACCCAGCAATCCTTTTAGTTTGCTCCCGAAGGTATAGCTTTGCACACTAGTGGAAGGAAAATACTGTCGCACTGGCTTGGCTGACACCTGGCCATGACAGGAATTAGGGTATAGATTAAAGCTTGTTAGGACATTTTTAAAGGAAAGAGGAAACTCTGTGTTTGACAGTAAAAATGGCTATACCTTTCTGGCAAAATAAAAATACTACTGAAAAGGAACACTGTAAGAAACTGCCACAACATTCCGTGATGCTCACCTTCCCAACACGATAGCTAAAGACAAAGTGGGTGAATAAGCAAATGTGGTAAAGAAAGTTGATGGTGCCCAGCTATCAGAAGTCATATAGAGCTATATAAAGGCTTGAAGATAAACAAGCAGTGTCTAGCTCAGAAGCAACAAAGCCCACATGGAAGAAGCACGCCAGCCTGTGTGATCATGAGGTGTCAAAGGGATCGGGTATCAGGCATCAAAGGGAAAAAAAAGCATATTGTGAATGAGGAGAAGTGCGGAGTAGAGCCCCAAAGCCCATCTGTACGCAACTGGACATCCCCTTACAGAAGGGTCTCGGGGAGGAGACAAGCCAGTCAGGGAGGAGACAAGCACCAGTGGAACACCCAACTTTCCTCTAGTTCATAAATGCTTCATCTCTCCCCACCATCATGATCTCAATTCTACCTTACAAATCTGGTTAGACCAGAGGATGTACATCGGTACAGATAGGAACTGGAAACACAGCGAATCCAGGATGATGAACCCCTCAGGAGCAGTGGTGAGAGTGGCAATATCAAGAGGGTGGAGGGAAGGTGGGGTAGAAAGGGGGAACCGATTACAAGGTTCTACATATAACCTCCCTGGGGAAGGGCAGCAGAGAAGTGGGTGAAGGGAGCCATCTTAACATTGTAAGACATGACAAAATGATAAAAAAAATTTATAAATTAGCAAGGGTTTGTGAGGGACGGGGGGAGGGGAAAAAAGGATGAGCAGATACCAAGGGCTCAAGTAGAAAGCAAGTGTTTTGAGAATGATGATGACAACTAATGTACACGTGTGGTTGACACAATGCATGCATGTATGGATTGTGGTAAGAGTTGCAAGAGCCCCCAATAAAATGATTAAAAAAAAATTTACAACTACCCCCCCCAAAAGAAAGTGCCACAAAAACCCTAGAAGCAAGTCATATTTGAAGTTAATTGTGTTCTTGTTTTTTTTCTTGAAAGGGTTTTTGAAGTCATCAAATGGCTTCAAACAGTCCAAGTGATAGGATTTTGGTGAGTTCATTGCTTGGTGTGGACATCGGCTTACTCCTGGTGTGGGGGGTCCCTGAGCTTGGCCCTTCAGCCTTCATTGCAGTAGGTGTGGACATCAAGCCGTCACGGGGTCCAATCCATTTGGTTGCCAGGTCTGCGGCTGCATGCCAGGGGATGATAGCAACTGGTAGGTTGGATGGGTGTACATGGAGAGAGGTTCTCCAGCAAGGTGTGGGTCCCACCTCCCAGCTTCTGCAAGCTCGTACCCATCCAAGTGACAAACATTTAAACCGGAGTCTCTATAATTAGAGATCAGGGGTCTCCCCTAAGTACATTTAAATACTAAACCAAAGCTCACCTTTAGTCTTAGGAGCAGCTCTTAGCGTGAACAAAGCCACAGAGAGGCTCTTGGCCCATCCTTAATCGTCCAACTTATTCTTTCTACCCACTTGACTCTGGTCTCAGCCACGATCACTTCTGCAATCAGTGTCCATGGAGGTGGCCAGCAACTGAGAATCGTGGGCAGTGAAGCGAGACATGTTGACCCCTCTGTAAAAACAAGCTGAACAGGGGGATAATGTCTTCATCAGACACATAACCACGTAGGTTGCCTTTTTTGTTCTGCAAGAACAGATAGATAGGCTTCAACACAGTTAGACAAACTGTCTACAAAGACCAGCAGAGCCTGAGGTTTCCTGGAGCCCCTGGCACTTCAGTAAGATTGGCTTTTCTGGGGATACCTCCTGGGGTACGGGCCCAGTAGAAAAGGCATTTTAGCTGAGTCTTTTGGCCTGGCATGGTGATTTGAATTCCTTGTCCCACCCGTGGTGACAGCATTTGGGCATTGCCTCCTAGCACCCAAGGCGGTCGCCCTGGGGCAGTATTTCAGCAGGAGTGAAGTCCTCTTGTGGGGTAAAAGGAACAAGTCCCCACCTGAAGTGCAGTGCTGCTTACCTCCTTTTCCTAGTTTCCATCGAGTACCCACTGCCTGGTCACTGTGGGTGAGTGTATTCGGGGTCGTTCCTTGGATGAGGACTTCTGGTTGAGGAATGATGGGTTACCAACACCAGGGGCCGCGAGGTTACTGTTGCCGCCACCCCAGCTGCACATTCGGCCTGTAGGTCTGCTTTTAACATGACCTTGTGTGACCTTAAACTTTCCTGTCGGTGTCCTCGGCAGTGTTGGGCTGGCATGTGTCAGGGAACCACACTGCTTGAAGAGCTGTCATATCAACTAGCAGTGGTTGACCTCTTTTAACAGCCTTTCTCCTCCCAAAGTTTTGTGTAAGATTCTGAGTCTATCCCTGGAGTCTGTACACAATCACTTGGCTTGCCTTTTGAGCCGTGTCTGCTAGGGAGTGGTCCTGCTCAAGGACCTCAAGGCGGGGATTATCCCACTGCCCGCTGCTCTCTGTCTACAAAGCCGCCCCCATCTGTGAAGCGCTTAAGGTTAGCGTCTCCTCAAGGCTGGACCAAGAGGTTTGGTGACTGGCATATACAAGGTCTGTTTGTTCAGTCATGATGGAGGGGGTCCCTCAGGGACACAATTGGAAATTTAAAGTTTAATTAGGGTTAAAGCAGTGCCTGGTTAAACCAAAATATTAAAATTATCTACAAGAGTGGCCTGGTATTGAGTAACACCGCATGTGTGCCCTGTGGACTCTGATCAGTTGTCCCAAGTGAGTTTTCAAGCCGCTTTAAGAACTCTGACTGTAGTTACCTTCAGGCACACTGGCCAACCAACACGTTTCAGTATCTATATTCTGCAGAATCTAGCCAATCCTAGAAAGCCTATCAGTTGCCTGTGGTTCTGGGAGAGTGACTTGTCTACAAATAGCCAGTTTGCTTTCTGGCTTCACTTGTCATTGTCATTGGCAGATAAGTCCTAAATAAGCCGCAGCAGATGTTGGAGCCTGGGTGGCATAGCGGTCACATGTTAGCACCCACAGAGTCAGCAATTACAAATCACGAGCCACTCTGCTGAGACAGACGACACTTTCTGCTCCCGGGAAGAGTGACGGTCGGGGAAACCCACAGGGTCGGTTCTCCCCGGTCTTAGAGGGCGGCCGTGAGTCGGAGTCAATGCAAGAACTCTCGCTAGTGTGGTTCAGAGGGGGGTGGGCAAGCCTCTGTACCGCTTTAGTTGAACTTGCCGATAATATTGCTGTTACAGTCTGGACCTGGGGTTTTCCCATTCAGAAGCAAAGACTTCCTGGTGCAAAACAAAGTGTCTCTTAAGTCCAGTGCTGTATGTCAAGGCCATGTAGGACAGAGCAGAATGCAGAGTGTGGATTAGCGCCACCCACACCCCTCCCAGGTGTGTGGGGACGGAGACCTGACTGAGGGCCCTTGGATCCTGCACGAAGTGTGTGCCCTACCCCTCTCCTCCTCTCCTCTCTCGGTGTGTGTGTGTGTGTGTGTGTGTGTGTGTGTGTGTGTGTGTGTGTGTGTTTTAAAAGCTGAGGGACACAGTCTTAGGAGGTCAGGACTGCCCGTGGTTGAAATGAGCTGGGGGCTTGCCGCTTGGTGGAAGAGGTGTTGCTTGATGCAGGGTGGCGCATTGTCAGAGAGCGTGGGGGCCTCTCAGTAGGGGGCACAGCACTGTGAGAGCAGCAAGGCCAAGACAGCCTGAAGCACCGTGGTGAAGGGGCATGGTGGTTGGACAAACCAAGAGGTGCGCTTTCAACCGCCGGCAGCTGACACACTGCCATGTATTTTGCCCAGTTCTGGAACTGTAGTACATGGCTTCCCAGGAGGATAACAAGACACGCCAGGACATATAAGAAAGAATAGGCCAGTGTCACTGTCTTTTTCCCAGAGAGCAGGTTAGCTGCTGCAAGGAGGGTTGAGTATTCGCCTTTCCAGTCATGTTCTCTGATGCCAGGCCCATGGGTTTAGTCAAAACTCAACGAATGGCACTACTAGCATCCACACATCTAGTTAGCTTTCCTTCCACACATATTGGAACCAGAAGTTCAGGTGAAAGTCTTGCCACTGGTCCTCTCTAATCAGTCTCCCTCTTCTGCAGCAAGGGCTTACGTGGAAGGGAGAGCCTTCTGTCTTTGGGACTTAGAAGCATCTCCTCTCCCCGGGGCCTTCCTCTTGCACTGTGCACCTGGTTCTGGCTGTCTTTACTGGAAGCCCTCCTTGGTTTGGGGCTGACCTTGGAGAGCCACCTGCTTGCTCTCAGTTTGGCCTTGTGGCCGGTCTTACCATTCTGTGTGCTTTTCTTTTTGTTCTCTTTCCCATTGTAAGTCAGTAAGCTCATTCTGCCGAGAGGACCAGATCCGTGACAGTGCGCCCTTCTGCCATGTGTACTACTTTCTCCTGTAACCGTGGAGGCATTTTCGGGTGATTCTGGAAAGCTAGGAAACCAGAGGGGTCGACATCGACCTTTTGCCGTATGTCATCCCCGGAGCTTTTTCATCTCAACACCTCAATGTTAAGGCCCCCCAGCCAGCAGTCGTAGTAACGGGGGAGCCCGCTGTGTGGGCCCTCACTGTTAGGCTTCCATTTCGGATCCTGGAGCAGGATGACCAGCCACATCGTGGTGCTGGTTGCCCAGGCGGGCATCTGGGTCGCTCTGTGCCTCCTCTTGTGCCTTTTATTTTTTTTAATTTTTTTTTGGGGGGGGTGGCATCACTGCTCTCCGGTGGTGGGAGTAGGAGGCCCAGCACCACTGCTGGAATTGAACCTCCGTCCCAGTGGGCCGCAGTCCCGCGCACAACCACTGTGCCACCGGGGCTCAGCCCTCCTCTTGTGCCTTTTCAACTATCACAAATCTTTCCTCTGGAGTTAACAAAGCGCCTAAAAGAGAGGGACTGTTTACCCAAGTAGAATGAAAAGTATGAAAAATAGAGGCAAATATTTACACATTTTGACCAGGCCCTCTATATCTGGGCATGTAGTTTTTCTAGTTAAATAGGTCAGAAGTGGTCAGCAGTCCACGGACTTGAACTGTGGCTTGGGACTGATGAGAGATATTTTCCAGTGGCGGGTGCCTTAGGAGGTTCTGCATTGGTAGCTAGCCACAAGGTTAGAAGTTCGAAAACACCAGCTGCTTCTGGCAGAAAGATCAGGCTTTCTATTTCCATAAAGCTTCGCGGGCTCAGAAACCCACAGGAGCAGTGCTGATTTGTCCTGTAGGTGCTCCGCGGTGGAATCAGCCTGACGGCGGGGAGAGTGAGTCTCGGGAATCGTCCCACTGGCCCTGCAGTGACTCTCCGCAGGAAAGGACTTTTGCTTGGCTAGTTGAATCCGGGGTCTGGGAGAAGGAACTTTTCCGGTTTTGTTTGCCACAGGGAGGAGAGCAGCTCCTTTCCCCAGGTGGCTGTGTTTCTGCTTCATTTCCTCGAGCAGGGTCCAGGTGTTGAGAAGGCTGGGCAGGAGAGAGAGGGCAAAGACATGTGGGGGCCTCAGAGAACCATAAGGCTCTTCCTTGGCCAGCCTGCAGGCTGCTGTTGTGTGATTTCATCGGTACACCGAAACATGAAGGCTTCTCCATAGTATTTCTCATGCCCCCCTCATTTTCAGTAAAGTGTAAATATGATTACAATATAGTGTTATCATTTGGCCAGCTCTAAAGAGGCCACTGTACCTGGTCCCCAAAGCAGTATTGTGGTCAAGCTGTATTACACAAGAAAGTAATTTTCTGTTTCTTCCTAGGATTGTAACCAGATTTATTCTAGTTTTTCTGGATGCACCATAATCAGGGATAATCCCTCTTATTTCCTGTGGCTTATTTGAACCAAATTCCTTACCAACCAGTCAAACCAAATACAAAACCAAAGAGCTGGTTATAGATTGATTACATAGCCCAGGACTTAATACTTTCCTTTTCATTTGAACTCTGGGTGCCCAGAAGTCTCAGCGTGGATCCTCTGCACAGCTGTTAACTGTCAGACTACTGAATCACTCTGTGAAAGTTATAAAATCTCATTCAGATCATCTTCTCTCACAGTTAGCCAGTTTTGTCATCATGCCAAAGCCAGTAAACCCTGTTTCGAAAGCTTTTTTTTTTTTTTTTTGCCTGTAGGAACTGGGGAAATAGGAACACATGGGACAGACTGTAAAAGTGAGCTTCTGCTTTCAGAGGGCAGGAATGGCAGGAGTTAACCTCCTGGTTTGCTTCCTGTTCTTCAAGGCCCTTCCCCTTTCCATTGGGAGGTTCAGGAATGGAGGAGCTGTTTGAGACCCCAGGGCCCTGTCACACTTCTTTGACTCCTCCCTGTTGTATCCTCACACCTCACTTGTCAAGTCAGGTTACAAAGACTGAAGCACTAAAATAGCCTGATATGAAAATGGAAGATAATCACATCAGGTCACAAGATGGAAAATGCCCTCATTACTACACAACTGCTAAATTATGTCATGACATTACTGCCAAACCACTGAGAATCTTGACCCAAAAGTTTACACATTTCTCATTTGGTATCCATTGCTTTTTCCTTCACGTAAGTTACACGTGTCTACCTATAACCAATAATTTACCCTTCTTTGCCTGCCCACCTACTCATGGTTACCATCAAAGAATCTTTATTCTAGTAAAAAAACACCTTGTTCTTAACTTTGTGCAATAGAGGTCTCATAATTGTGACTCAGTTACGAGCTATTGCAGATTCATTGTTACTTTTTAACATGGCTTACTGCCCCACGGTGTGCATCACCATGACTCATTTATCTCTTCTGTTGATGAGCATTTAGCTCATTTCCTGTTTTTGCGACTGTTAATGGTGATTGTGGCTAGTAATATATCTACTAGTATCACAGGTCTTCTTTTTCTAAAGGATTCGCCAATAATTGGGATTGCTGGCTTATCTGATACTTCTAGTTCCAACATTTTAAGGGAAAATACAGTTTTTCAAAGTGGTTGCACCATTTTATCATTCTATAGCAGTATGTGGAAGTTCCAGTGTCCACACTCTCCCCCACCATTTGTTGTTTTCTGTTATATTGAACTATGTGCTATTCATGCTGGCGTGAGATGATAGCATATTTTGATTTGCATCCATCTAATGGCTAATAATTGCAAGCTTCTTTGGTGAAGTACCTGTTTGAACCAAATTTCCAAAACCAAAAAGCTAATCATTTTTAAATGATTTTGTATTTTTCTTGTTGAGAAATTTTAGTTTTCTATAAAATGTTGAGATTAGTCCCCTGTTCCCAGTGACATTGCCACTCGCCCCCACCTAAGTTTGTGGATTCTCTTAAATTTCACGCTGAAATCTTTGGATGCACCTGTCTACATTTTAGGAGGTCCTAGTCCACTCTTTTGTGAGTGTGTGTGTGTGTGTGTGTGCGTGTTCCATTATGATCAATGGTGTGTTTATATCATGTGCTAGGACCCCTAAGCTTTCCCCAGTTTTTTTACTGATCATCTTTACAGTTGTAGGTTTTGTTACATTTCGGTCTTTGATCCATTTTGAGTTCACTTTGGTGTGTGGTCTGAAATACAGATCTTGCTTTTTTCTTCATCTGGGAAGAAAATGAGTGGAAGCTTTACCGGAATCATTGTTAGAGAGACTGTCTCTCCCCTGTTGCGTACGCTTCTGCCCTCTGACAAAGATGAGCTATGTCTGTAGCTGAATCCATTCACTTCTGGGTTCCCAATGTTGTTCCATTAGTGGAGCTATCACTGTGCCAGGACCGAGTTCTTTCGACCATCCCGACTGTCAGAGATTTTGAGATCCGGAATCGAGAAGCCTCCTTCCTTTGTTTTTCTTCAGACATTCTTTGCTTATTTGGGGCCTCTTTCCTGTCCGTATAAAGTTGCTGGTTCATTTTTGTTTTGTTTTCATCTCTTTAAAGACTGTTGCTGGCATCTAGACTGGGATTGCCTTCTATCTGTAGATCCCTCTCGTTAGTACTGACCTGTTCACAGTGTTGTTCACTTAGCCCTGATTATGGGATAGCCTTCTGTCTGTGTAGGTTTCTTGGTTCCTTTTTTTTTGGCCATCATTGCCCTATTGGGAGTAGGAAGCTCAGCCTTGCTCCTGGAGAGCTACTGCTGGATTTGAACTGTCAACCCTGTGGGCCGCGGTGCCGCACACAACCACTAGGCCACCAGGGCTCAGTATCTTGGTTTCTTATAATAGCGTTTCATTGTTTTCTATCGGTAGGTATTTCGTTTCTCTGGCTGGATTTATTCATAAGTATTTCATCTTTTAAGTGACTTATAAATGATCTGGTTTCCTGATTATTTTTTAGAGTTCTCTGTTGGTGTAAAGAAATGTGGGATTTTGAGTGTTGTTCTTGTACCCTGCCACTTGCTGAACCTTCCTGTCATTTTGTTGCTGAGTCTTTAGGGTTTTCTGAAGATGTACGAGACCATGTCCTCTACAAATGCAGCTTTACTTCTTCTTTGCCCCTTTGGGACCTTTCGTTTTACTCTCTTGCCTTATAAGTCCGACAAAGGCTTCCAGCACAGTCATTAGCTAAGAGAAGTTGCAAAGGGCCTCTGTTGTAAACAGACCCTTAGTCGTTGCAGGCAGCTCTACTCCCGTTTTGCAGCTTGGCAGTGGTTACTACCAAGCATGCGTTGCTAATGTGCAAGGCAGTCGGATCATAGGTTTCTTAGTATTGTAAATGTGAAATGTCTATAGCAAGATGGGTGAGAAGTGGGATAGTGGACTTCAGATCCTTATTTTCCTGCCTTCTTTGTGTTGTTAAACTGTGAGCTTCTCTGAGGTCAGGGGACAAGCACTAGACTTCATTGTGTTACCTGGAAGGGGCAATAGCACTGATGACATTAAAGTCGTAGTTAATCTGTGTGGTTGCCTAGCCTTTTTCCCTTTTATTGAAAATATACTAATGTTTTTTAGCACAAAGGGTCCTCTCTGCCTCGTACTTCCTTATATCATTCCACATGGTTCTTTTGTACAAACGAGAAACCAAGTGTCCCTTTCTCCGGATACTTTACTGCCATCTGTTGGGAAACTCTTGTAATAAAAGTGCAATTCTATGCTGACCGTGTGGCAAACGCCCTCCCCTCCCCCCATCCCCATGTTGTGTGTGCCGTGTCCAGGCTGTCCATCTGTAGATGTAGCCCCAAGACCTCCCCGGAACCCACTGGGCCCCCTGTGAGCTGGGGACTGCTGTGAAAAGTCAGGGTAAGCCAGTCATCAGAACTGATGGAAAGTTAGGTCATGTCTGATCTGCACATCGGGGTGACATTTTGCAAAAAGAGTCAAAAAATATTTCAAAGATGGGAACTTCCTGATTTTCTTACACCCCATCTCAACACCATTTCTGTGGGAAGGTGGCAGCAACAGAATTGGTAAACAGTGGTCGGGAAGAAGTCCAAAGGACAATGGAAGTCATTACTGAAGTTTCCCTAAAACCGCCCCCAGTCTGACTTTGGAGAGTGTCCCCCACCCAGTCGGCCACCGCCTTCCAGAGAGCACAGTGGCCGTGGCCAGTGGCCTCCTGAGTCATGCAGCTGGGCTGTTGTTGATGGACTGAAAGGTAACTCTCAAAACAGACAAACAGACAAGCAGTTTTTTCAAGTCTAAGGGTCAAAGACTACTACAGACAAAGCGCCCATTTCTTTTTCCTTGTGCTGCTGTAAAAAGTTAGGGTAGTGTGTATATGAATGAACCTGCCTGGGGGCGGGCGCAGGTGACTGATGAACCCAAACAAACAGTCCACGGACGGTATAAAGATGCGGTGCTGCTGTTGGACCTTGTCAGTGCTGGGCCTTCGCAGGGCAGCCTATGCCCAGCAGAAGGACTCCCTCTTAGAGTGTGAGCCCCTCACAGCTGTGCTGTGTGAGTCCCTTGTGGCAGCCGCTAGGTGACCCCCCTCCCTGCGCCTGTGCTTTCCAGGCATGACAGCCACCCCCAGGCGCTGGTCTCTCGGGGAGCATGGCGCAGGAAAGGGCCGAAGTCTGGCCGTCCAGGTTTCCTCAGAGCACTCGGGATGTACTTCTTTCGCGATGGTGGTTCTTTGGGAACGTGCTCATGGCACTTTCCATCTTCTCCAGCACCATCGTGCACACGCATCGATTCTCCTTCCGTCCCGATTCATGCCCCGCTCTCGCACGCAGGCGAGGTGGTGGGAAATGGCCCGACTTCGGGCAGGTGCGCCCTGGTCCTCAATGTGACACCCCTGCTTTCCCGCTCTCTGACGCGGTCCGTGCAGCAGCAGGTTCGCTCCGTGCGCTCGCCGTGGGATCTCCTGACTGCTGGGTCCGCCCGCTTGCAGCCTGGCGAAGCCCCGTCCCAGCGCCGCCACGGTGATCCTGACTGTGGCGGCCCCAGGTGTGTCCACGCACATGCGAGTCGCTCCGAGGCTTGCCAGTGGCCAGCTTTGGGCAGCAAGGTGCCAGTCTTTTCGCCCTAAGTGCCTCTGGGCGAGCTCAGAACTGCCAACCTTTGAATAGCAGCTCGACTGTGTGGCACCCACGTTCAGCGGCATTTGCTGTTGCAGTTCTAACTCCTACTTCTGTGTATGTCAGCCCCTGGAGCGGCGTAGACCTCTGCCCCTGCCTTCCTGCGGGGAACCCATCACAATCCATTCCCATGGCATAGCCACCCGAAAGAGAACAGCACGAACTGCCCTGTCCGGCTTCCAGGTGGCCGGCGGCCCAGTGGGTGCGTGCACGGCTGTTAGCCAGCAAGCATGTCGAAGCATGTCAGCAGTTGGAGATCACCAGGCGCTCGGAGGAAGAGAGGGGCGGCATTCTACCCTGCCCCACAGCCTTGCCACGAGCCAACGTGGGCTTAAAGGCAGTGAGTTTGGTGGTGGCGTTTGTGTAATTTAACTTTTGGTCAGAGGGATTCTAAGGCTGTAATCCTTTATGGAAGCCAACTGCCACATCTTTTTCTCCCACAAAGCAGTAGGCAGTGAAGTGCCAGTCTTCCAGTTAGCAGCTAAAGACTCGGCCACAGGGCCTCTCAGGTTCTTATGCAGGTCTGGCTCGACTCTGTTGTAGGTTTGGGTAAGACATTTGTTTTTTTTCCCCCGGGACCATTCTTTGTTTCCTGAGTGCTGTCTCTGTACTTCAGAATAGTCTCTGGTCCTCACTCTGCGCTGACTTACAGACTTGTCTACCACCAGCCCCTTCCCACTTGCCCTTCCCAGGCTCTCCCTCTGCTCAGGCTGCCAGGACTGCCCTCCTGCTGGGCCTTGCACCATCCTCAGTTTGAACCCTTAATTGCTGCTCTCTCCTCTCATTTTCTTTCCAAATTGCCTCACTTAGTGTCTGATTTAGAAGAAAAGTGCCCCGGGACAGGGATTTCCCTGCTATGGTTTGAAACAGTATCTAGAGTGCTCCATAAATTGCATCTGTAGGGAGTTCACTACCTACTAATTACTGTTGTTGAAATGCAGAAATGCTTTGGAAACCCTAAGGAAGCATGCTCGGATATCAGTCTAATTGCTTGAACGTCTTTTTTAAAAAGAAGAAAGCCTCTCGTGCTGCCTGAGTGACCTATCAGAGGCCCACACCCACAGCCCAAATCCCGAGCTCCACTCTTGTATCCATCTTTTGAGGAGAATTCGGAGGACTCTGGTTAGAAGACAGTAAAATAAGTCCTGTTAGTCATGCAGACTCACACAGCAAGGCAGAAATGACCCCAGAGCTTGCCTCTGGTTTGCTTTGGCCCTAAGTCTGTTCTTTTCTTTGTGGCATTTATGGTTGAAGCCCACAGGCTTAAAGTAAATTTCACTTAGATTTTGTTCATGGAGGTGTTTTACTGCCAGAGTGAATCAACATTTTCCTTAGCATTTTGTGATGCAAATAGCAAGGCTTTTAAAAAAACTTGTTGAATTTTTTTTGTTTGTTTTTTGGGCATCACTGCCCTCTGGTGGTGGGAGTAGGAGGCCCAGCCTTTGCTCCTGTGGAACCACTTCTGGAATTGAACCTCCATCCCAGTGGGCTGCAGTCCCACGCACAACCACTACACCACCGGAACTCAGCCCCAAAACTTGTTGAATTTTAATAATATATTCAACTTATGTATGGAACGGATGATCTTGTCCCAGGTTTACTTTGAGAAAAGACCTCGAAGAGTGGTTAGTGAGGATGTTTCTGTCTATGTAAAAAACTCAGTTTTAAATGTTAGGGTAGAACTTATTGATTGCATTGAACTATTTCTGATTTTCCTGAATATAAGGTTTAATAAGCATAGCTTAATTAAAGGTGTAACGAATTCTCGTGTGTGAGAGAGAAAGGCTAGTCTCAGACTGAAATGACTTAAAATTACCTGTTAATCTTAAATTAAAAAAATTAAAAACAAAAGAGATGTGACCATTGAGTCAACTCTGAGTGGGACGGCCCTGGGGGCTTCCGAGACTGTGACTCTTCACAGGAGTAAACGCCCTCTCTTTCGCCAGAGGAGCTGTTGGTGGTTTTGAACAGCTAACTCTTGGGTTAGTAGCCCAACACTACACCACCAGGGTTCCTATGAAATAGAAAATAGCGATGCTTTTCCAAAACAAAGTCCCCAGTGTATCGCTCATGCGGACCATCTGAGAGAACCGTCCAATGGCCTGGTCTGACTGTGTTGTTCAGCTGACACACTATTTATGCTCAGAACGCAACCTCTGCTGCGGTACACCTTCACCTTAAGACAGCCTCTCGAAGACAAATTGCATTTACCCATACAGTCTGCCTTCCATACCCATAGGTCTGCATTCTCAGATTTAACAACTGTAGGGCAAAAAAAATTGGGGGGGTGCGGTGGGGTGGGATGGGGAGCTAATTAAATGATCAGAGGAACCCTTGAAATGCTAAGCAGGAGCAGTAAAGTATGTAACTGTGTGTGTGTGAGAGAGAGATTATAGGGGGTGTTACATGTAATCCAGAGATGATTTGAAGTATACAGGAGGATGTGTACAGATTGCATGCAGACACCACATTCCTGTATATCAAGGACAGGAACATTCACAGATTCTGGGATTGGGGGATGGGAGGGGGCGTCCTAGAAGCAGGCCCTATGGATTCCAAGGGCTTTTCATGATAAATGTAGGGTGAGCTGAATCTGAAAGCAAGCTGTGTGCGCGGCAAGAGGACTAACTCCCTTTGGGGACCAGCCTGTTTTCCTTCCCCAGTGACACCACAGTCTCTTGCCGCTTGAGCAGAAGCTGTTGCACACATTGTGCTTTGATCGAGGTTCACCTTCTAAAAATAAAGACTGGGGTTACACCCCAAGATGCTGAATAGAGCTAGAGCAGCAGTTCTCAGCCTGTGGATCGTGATCCTTTTTGGGGGGTCTAATGACCCTTTCACAGGGATCGCCTAAGACCATTAGAAAACACATCTTTCTGATAGTCTTCAGAACCGAGACACGGCTTCTCTATCTGTCTCCAGACAGATCTGCCCACATATAGTTAGGCCCACATACTGGCATGATGACATCATCAGGTCAACCGCATCACGTGCACCCTGTCTGTGACTGGGTTGGTGCCAAAATGTACATCTGTGGACCAGTCAGTCACACATGTGTAGAGAGTAGCTCCTGTGTAGAGAGCAGCTGCTGTGTAGAGAGCAGCAATATTGGAGGCAAAACAGCACTTCGTGAATTATAATTGTTTTTGTGAATAATCATTTTGCTTTAATTGTGTTCAATTTGTAAAATGAAAATGCAGCCTGAATATCAGACATGTACATGAGTATTCATAGCAGTAATAAAAATGAAAATAATGGTATAGTTGGGGGTCTCCACCACATGAGGAACTGTATCAAAGGATCACGGCACGAGGAAGGTTGAGAACCACTGAGCTAGAAGATTTGAGGAGCAGAAGAATCGGAGATCACATAGTCCAGTGGTTATCAAATCTGGAGGCATTTTAGAGTGTGTCCTGGGTCGCTTAAAGAACAGAAAGACGTGGCAGGGCTGCATGGCTTCTGTGTGCACTCGGGCCCGGCCC
>PVJH01017220.1:0-48458 GCA_004026705.1 Nesogale talazaci | reverse complement strand
ATGAGTTTTGTACAAAAATATATGGTAACCATTTTTATGTTGCTCTTTTTATCCACATATTTATCTCTAGACCCTACCTGTCCCTTGCTAGGAGTGGCCTGTTTCACCTCTTCATTGGGTTCATTTGATTGTCTAGCAGATTTTTTTCCCAACTCAACGTGTTCAAAAGTAAATTCTTGATTCATCCCCCTCCTCTGCATACCTGCTCACCCTCTTTGGTTTTCTCTTCAGCGATGATGGATGATTACGCCTCGTTGCTCAGATCAAAACACCTGCTAGATCTTGGAAGGTTTCTTTTGTAACTTACCCCATATTAGGACAATTCTTATCCAGCCCCAGCTCACTCCCAACCTCCTGCTTTCACACCTGAACCCTAACCACACCTGTTGGGGACCTTGCCAACTGCTTCCTCCATCCTATTCTGCTTCCACTTAAGCACCGTCGAGCTTCAGGTTCACGCAACAGCCAGGTGATCCTTTCTTTTCTACCTTTAGGAGGTTGCCCATGACTTTTGTACATAGAGCATACAATGCACACTCTCAGCCATGCTCTGTAAGTCCCCTGCATCTCTGCCCCTCACTGCCCGTCAGCCACGTGTGCCCTGACACTCTGTGCCCCTCTCTGCTGCTCCCTTCCTCCTCCTCACTGCTTCTCACCTTGAAGGTGCGCCTTCAGCTAAAATGCTTACTTGCTCACTCATTCTCCCTCAGGTGCTACTTCCTCAAAACCAGCATCTGACTCCTCTCCTACAACAGCCCTCTCTTCTGTGAGGGTGTTTTTTTTTCTGCCAAACATTTCTCCACCTGAAAGGAGTATATGAGAAAGATGCCATTGCTCCATGAATGTTTTGAAACCCTCATCTTTGTATGTTTGTTTATTTTCTCTTACATCCCAGTAAATTGCACATGCTAGATGGGCAGTGTTCTCGGCATTCATAAACACTTGGTGAATAAGTCTGAATTATTCGGATTCTTCTATAGTCAGTAGGAAAAAAAGAACATCCTAGAGGGGCAGTGGAAATGCAGAAAACCTTCTATGAGGAAGACTGACATGGTGGCTACACATGTGGACTCAACTTACCAGTGATTGTGGGGTTGGAGTTTTTGTGATGGCTGACTTAAGAGAACAGAGTATGGCTGTGAAATTTTGTTTCCTCCTTGGGAAAAGTGCCACAGACTGTTGTGATGTTGGACACAGCTTACAAAGATAGCACTATGGGGAAAACTCAAGTGTACAAGTGGCTTTCTCATTTCAAAAAAGATGAATGTTGAATGATGATAAACCTCATAATGAACATCCAGCAACTTCCTGAATGGACAAAATGTCTACAAAATTTACGTACTTGTGTTCAAAGACTGCCTATGGACTGTTGAAGAGATGGGGAAGTTATCTGGGCTGTCTTTGGTTCAGTGAATTTTAAGGGAAGATTTGGGACTATGAAGTTGCTGTGATACTTGTGCCTCAGGTTCTGACAGACCAGCAAAAAGACCATTAAATGAAAGCATACTGTGCTTAAAAAAAAAAAAAAGAAAAGCTGTGAAGTTGCCCAGACTTTTTTCTAAGGTTATTACTGATAATAAGACATGGTGTTAGCTGAGCCCTGGTGGCCTAGTGGTTGTGTGCGGGACTGCGGCCCACAGAGTTGGCAGTTCAAATCCAGCAGCAGCTCTCCAGGAGCAAGGCTGGGCTTCGTACTCCCACCAGGGCAGTGATGCCACACACACACACACACACACACACACACACACAAACACACAAAAGACATGGTGCTAGTCCTATGACCCTGAACACAAATATCAGTCAAGTCAGTAGAAGACTCCATCATCACCTTGCCCCTGCTAAGCTGGTCAAGTGAAATCAAAGATCAAAATGAAGCTCATCTGTTTTTTTGATGTAAGGGGGGATAATGCATTGAAATTTGATCCACCAGGTCAAACTATTAGTCAAACTTTCTCTTTAGAGGTTCTGAAAATATTGAATAACAGTGTGTGACAAAAAGGATCTGATTGTGGCAGACGGGGCAGTGGTCTTGCCACCACAATAATGCACCTGCTCACACAGCCATTTCAGTGGGCCAGTTTTTGGTTAAAAAAAAAAAAAAAGAATGCTCTCGAGAGAGCACTCCATTCTTGTTTCTTTGCACTTTACTCTCCTGACCTTACTCCATGCAACTTCTTTTGTTTCTGTGAACGAAGAGGGACAGGAAAGGACAGCAATTTGACAATGTGGAAGAGGTGAAGAAAAAAAAAAAAAGGGAGGTGCTATCAGTCATCCAAACAGATAAGTTGGGGAAATGTTTTCAAGAATAGAATTGCAGATTTGGCAAATATATTCAGTATCCTGGAGAAGACTTTGCAGATGATAAGGTTATTTTCTAAAATATATATAAAGACATAGTTTGATGGGGGGGGGGCGTGTGGATTTCAGGGGGTTTGGGTTATTCCCTTCTTATATTAATGGCTTCTTCATTACTTATTCTTCAGCCTCTTACCCGCTGGTGTCTTTTCCAATGGCTTTTCAGGAATGGGCAGCCCCGGGGATGCAGTGGTGCATGCTGGGCTGCGATGAACAAGGTCGGCAGTTCCATACCACCAGCCACTCTGCAGGTGAAAGATGGGGCTTTCTACTCCTGCAGACAGCCCCAGTCTCAGCAGCTTTCAGCGGCAGTTCTATACCCTGTCCAAATAGCATCACTATGAGTCAGTGCGGACGCCATGGCAGGGAGTGTCTTGTGGTGTAGTGGGGGATGCATTGGACTGCTAACCACCAGCCATTCAGCACCCCCAGCTGACTCAGGAGAAAGAAGAGGCTTTCTACTCACATGAAGATTTCCAAGTCTTGGAATCCCCACGGAGCTACTCTGTCCACAAAGTCACAGTGAGTCAAGTTGAGTCGGTGGCAGTGAGTTTTGTTGTTGTTATTGTTGTTGTTTCTCTGGAATTGCTTTTGGACCTCTCAAAACTTGAGTGTGGCTGCTTCCTGTGTCTCATTCCTCAGTTATTTTACTGGATCATTTTGTGACTTTGAGGACAGTTTTCCATTCCCTTTTCAAAATCCCTCCCAGACTTGACTTCCCTCTTCTTCCTACACTGACTTCTCCTGGGTTTTAGACCCTACTTTCTGCCTCTTTGGCCTCCGTCTTAGATGGCTTATGTTCAAGGGTGACCTTTTGATTAGTTTTCCTATCCCATTCACACCCAACCCTAGGCTCCACTGCTAATCTTTGCCATTTTTTTTAGGGTACAAGAGACCTCACCTCTCAAGGATAGCATCCATTAAGCCCTAAACAGAACAAAGACAAATAAAAGACTGATCATCAACATGAGGGAGACCACCACTGTTAACACAAGATCATACTGGTGTCCAAGGGCTTGTGGAGAATCAGAGGTTTACATAGAATAGGAAACCGCTACAGAAACATGATGAGCAGCAGATCAATGAATCATAGTTTTAGGTGGGACTACAAAAGTGGGGAATGAGATGCTGATTGGGACATGTACACTATATTAGGCAGAACAATTTACAAAATTAACTCAGCATCTCATGACCAAGGCAGTCAGGTCATGAATCATGCAACCTTAGTGAAGCAGTCACTGTTAAGGACACACCCAGGTCAGCCCCTAAAGGAGATTGCTCTTTCCTGGGCCGGCTGGGGGAGAGGGTGGTGGTATTCTCCTTTCTAATGCACGTGGAGAACAAGATTGTTCACATTCCTGGTTAATGTTCAGAAGGAATTCAATGGACACAATCTACCCGAGGACGCTGCAAATAGCTTTGGACTTTCCCTGTTTTACTTAGATTTTGTAAACCTGCTGCTCAGAATTTGAACTCAAAGCACCTCTCAGTAAATGTACTACCATACTCCCAATGTACGAAGCCAGAGAATCTTGAGTGTCCTTCTTGGCATCACTTATATAAACTATATTCTGAATTTGTTTTCCCTGTCTCCACTGCTACCATCCTAGACCAGTTTCTCATTATTTGTCTTCTGAAACCTTAGCAGTAATTTAACCTCTAGTCTGTTCTTTGTATTCTTGCAACAGCTGGGTGCCTGCAATGCTGTGGGGTCTTGCCATGGCTCCCCTTTTGGTACGTGGGGTAGCGTGTCTCCTGCCTACTCATAGAGGAGCCCTGGTGGCCTAGTGGTTACACAGTGGGCTGCTCACTATAAGGTCAGCGGTTTGAAACCTCTAGTCACTCTGCAGGAGAAAAATGAGGCATGTTAGCCCTGTAAAGAGTGACAGCCTCAGAAACCCACAAGTTGCAGTTCTATCTTGTCCTAAAAGGTCACGAAGGTTTGGAATTGACTGGATGGCAGTGAGTTTGGGGCTTTTCTTGAGCCTCTTTAACAGCTGCATTTTGCTTCATATCTCTTAGGTGCCTTGCAACTACATGCACCAAGCTATTTCCACTTCAGAAACACTGGTTTGCTCTTCCCTTGCCTTGAATGCTCAAGTCTAGCCACATGGTCAACTCCTTCTCATCCTTCACCTCTTAATATAAATACATATGAGAATTTTATATGAAGGGTAATTGTACATTAAGAAAGCATCCCAATGGAGTCCAAGCCCATAAGTTCAATATTAGCCCATATGTCTGATACCAATCTAAAAAGTCGTCTTTACACTCCCAAAGCACATGTAATGACGCTGAATGGGGGATGACCACAGTTCCCAGGGCTGTATTAGGGTAGGTCCATGTGCTTCTCCTCAGGGATGTCCCACAGCAAGTAAGCAGAGAGAGAGAGTCTCCACGGGATTGAACGGAGAGTGTGTCTCCTGCCTCCAAGAAGGAATTACCACATTTCCCAGAATTCTCAGAGGAGAAGGCCATGCCCACACAGAGGTTCCATTGGCTATCTCCAGATTGACAGGCTAGACTCCACCCCTACACTCTTAACCCTCAAAATGACAAGCGATTATGTAACTAATGCACTGATTCAATGATTTTAAAAATATTTACTTTTTCTGATGAAACATAAGCTCGCTGAAAGGAGACTGTTTCTGCTTTGTTCACTCACCATTCTATTTTCTTTGTCTACCCCAGTGTGGGCACAGAGTGGCACAGAGAGGAGTTCTTCTGTTTATTTCTGTCTGTGCCTTGGATGATCAGATATTGGGGTCCCCTTTCCTCTTTTAAAAGGAGAGAACAATTTAAAAGTTCATTTTAACCACTTGGCAGGTTTTTTCCATGTACATAAAATTGTAAAGTCAAATAATACTACAAGATTTGTCAAGAGAAACAGCAGCTTCTCCCTTTTATTCTCTGTTCCCCCGAGCTAGATATTTTCAACTTCGGCTAATTTTTTTTTCAAAAGTAATTACCTCTTTTATCTCTAATTAACATACTGATATCATTATCATTTTTTAGCTTTTTGCTATATCTGTTGACACAAATTTGAAAGTCTAGCCTTCCCTTATTTATTTCTTTATTTATTCTTGTTTCTTATTTCTGCCTTTTTACCCATCTCACACAACTTCCTCAAACTTCACCCTGCCAGTGGCGATTGTATTGGAATTTTGGTATGATTAGTATTCAGTGTTTATTTTATTCCAACTGAGTAGAACAGATGAGCTATGTTATACAGTTTGACTGCCCTTCCTTTCCTATAAAGCAGATCTTTGTTTTTTTAATTTCCTAATTTTTGATGGACTCAGGATTAATTCACCTTCTTCCTCTTCCTCAGTTTTCTGTCTTCTCTCAGTCATCAGGTTCTATCCACTCCGTTCCTGTTGAGGAGACTCTGTCCTAGTTGCCCCCTTCCCTGCTGCACGGCTAGGACCGCTCTTCACCACCATCCTCAAGGGCCCCTTTGGCAACCTCTTTCCTTGGGGCACACCATCTCTGGAACCCATGTGGTCTTTGTTAGTGGACTAGTTTTTTGGGGGGTGGGGGGCATCACTGCCCTCAGGTGGTGGGAGTAGGAGGCCCAGCCTTTGCTCCGTGGAGCTGGAATCGAACCTCCATCCCAGTGGGCCGCAGCCCCGCGCACAACCACTACGCCACCGGAGCTCAGCCAGTGGACTATTTTTTTATGGAGCACATTCTTTATTCCAGTGGTTCTCAACCTGTGGATCGCAATCCCTATGGGGGTCGAACGACCCTTTCACAGGGATCGCCCGATGTATCACTGTAGCAAAATTGCTATGAAGTAGCAATGAAAATAATGTTACCATTGGGGGGTCACCACAACATGAGGAACTGTAAAAAGGGAGGTTGAGAACTACTGCTCTATTGTCTTATGTAAAAAGGATGTACATCCTTTTACATCCTTTATTTGTGGATGTAAAGGATGGTGTCTTTATTCTAACCCCACATTGGATTGGTCCCTTGATGAAGGAGCCTGGTAGCACAGAGGATAAGCATTGGACTGCTAGCGAGAGGTCTGCGGTTTAAATCCTCCAGCAGCTCCATCGGAGAAATATGTGCTATCTATTCCTACAAAGAATTATTGTTTCAGAAGCCCAAAGGAGCGATTCTAATGGACTCATTGGTAATGGGTTTGCTTTGGATAAGCTTTTTTATTATCTGTATTGTGATAAATCGGCCGCATAAGACCTCTTAGTAGAGTATTAAAAAAGCCAGGATGTCACTTTGAGCACGAAGGTGTGCTGGACCCAAGCCATCGCGTTTTCCACCGCCTCAATGCGTCTGAAAGTTGGGCATTGACTAAGGAGGATGGAAGAACAATGGATGCATTTGAATTTGGATCCTGGAGAACAATATGGAAAGTACCATTGACTGCTACAAGGAGAAACAGAGCCATCTCAGAAGAAGCAGGGCCAGAGTGCTTCTTGGCGGAAAGGATGTTGAGATTTTCTCTTCTGTATTTTGGACATGCTGTCCAGAGAGGCTTGTCTCTCGAGAAGGACATCCTGCCCGGTCAAGTTGAGGGACAGAGAAAAAGCGGAAGGCCCTCAGGAAAGAGGATTGACGCAGTGGCTACAACAGTGGACTCAAGTACACGCAACCATTGTGGAGCTGGAGCTGGCCCGGGCAATGTTTCCTTCTGTGGGGCATAGATTGCACCAGGGCGGAACTGACTCACTGGCACCTAACTGGAGGAAAATGCTACCTGAGAATCATCTTCTCTCAGAAATGTGAAGCCTTTCCGAGTTGCTGTTGAATCATTTCTCTTGTCCTGATTTATAATCTTTTATGTGTCTACTGCTCTCTCTGACACATTACATATTCTCTCTTAACCCAGTGTTTGGAGAGTCCATAAAGGTAGACCTTGAAGTCGGTTTACTTGCTCTTTCTATACTGGGGATATAATAGAAGCCTTGACTGTGGAGATTTCCCCCCCTTTTTTTAATTTTAAAGGGGAAAATATTCCCAGTGAGTTATAAAGGATGATTTATTATTCAATTCTGGGGAAATTGTCCTTCAATCCTAGGAAATTATCTTTGATATTCATTCTTTCATTTGAATATTAGCGTTCCTGAATTTGCTCTCCTATTTTCCTTCATTTCTTGTGTGTATGTGTGTGAAAGAACTTTATATCAAGGAGGAACTTCTACCAAGGAAATGACCCAACCCAGCTCACCTCACATCCATGGGTCAGATGCAGGCCCTCTCCGGATGCACACAGCTGCAGCACATCAAATAGGGAGGGGAAGTCAGGAAGAAGGGAGACCGCAGGCTGGTGGGTGCAGAGTTGTAGTTCTAAAGTCGGTGGGAATGTGACAGGACACTGACCACTCCCACGGTTTGCAGGCCATGTGGGCTGCTCCAGAATCACAAGCAGAACCCACGAAGCAGGGAGACAAGGAGAGACAAAATAGGGTACAGTTCTCTGCCTCAGGACCCTGGTAAAAAGACCACCATCCCTAGGAGGCATCGCCATGAGGGGACCCAATGGAGAGGTGGGGCTCAATCCCGACCTTCAGACAGGTGCAAGTTGACATGAGATCTAACCATTGCAGACCACTTGTCAACTTGACATATAAAGACTGCACAACTCTTTATAGGTAGTCTCTAAATTCAGACAGTAATGTCACATTTGGACAATGAACACGTGTACAATCAAAAAAGCACTAGCCTCGTGGATAGTTTAGAAGTGAACCAACAAAAATATTTGCTGCCTAACAATTACAGTTCTGTGAACAGTCATCTACCCCGAATTCTGTCATCCTGTCGACATCTTTCTCCGTCTCCTCTTCCCAAGACCTATTAGAAAAAGAGAAAACTATTAAGTGGAGAGCCTCCCTTCTTACCTGCAATGACAGTCACTTACTAAAGTTTACAAGCCAGCCACTTCATCCCTTTATCTGCCTCCACCCTTCCCATTTGAGTTATCCCTGTCATCTATTGTCCATTCACCTCAGCCCAGTGCTCTGAGGAGACACGCGTGTTCTTCGATGTGCAGAACCTTCATTCTAGTGGGAACTTTGGTTGTCTGCATCCATAAGCCAGCTCAAATTTAGAACAGGCCCTCTACCAAGACTGTAAGCAAAGTGGAGCAGCTCACAAGGCCAAACACTGCCCTCTTCATCCGTTCAGATGCTGCTCAGCTCAGTCCTAGCCTTGCCAACCCAGGTCAATGGATACCAGGATCTAGCTTGGGAATTGTCACACATCCTCCACCACTTTCGGCTATTGGCCCTTTTACATATTCTCATCAGGGCTTCCCCCCACACACACACACACCCGTCCCACACACGCACATCTCCTCAGCTAAGTAATTCCGATAATCATAACCCTTCAGGTATAGTCATTCCTCACAACTACATTGCAGGCCAGCCAGCCAGTCCTCCCCCAGGCTCAGGGATATCACCGGCCAGTATCCACCCATCATTTCATGGCTGTGTTTCCCCCACTTCCACTCAACGAGGAGGAAATCCAGTTGGTCACCTACTGAACGTGCCACGTCCTAGGGTGGGGAGGGGGATTCTCTAATGGGCATAGACTTTCCAGCCTTTCCATGTCAGTAGGCAAGCTGCCTACTCAAATTTCAAAAAGACACATGACTGCTTTTTCTGTTCTGTCACCCAGAAATTCTCAGTGGGACTCTGTGTGTCTTTCAATTGCAAATGTCCTGGCATTCCTGGTCTCCAGAGTCTGGGTGGTACCCAGGTAGGCCCCTTCCTCTACCATGACTGACCAATTTCTTTTAACAAATATTATCATAATGACAGAAGGTGAATGGGTTTCATTTTATCACACTTAATGTCTGTAACTATAGGCAGGAGAAATCAGTATAATCTTAGTATAGCCAGGTCTTTTTTTTTTGGGGGGGGCGGGGGGGGCATCACTGCTCTCCAGTGGTGGGAGTAGGAGGCCCAGCCCCACTGCTGGAATTGAACCTCCGTCCCCGTGGGCCGCAGTCCCACGCACAACCACTACGCCACCGGGGCTCAGCCCCGCCAGATCTTAAATACAATTCTCAGTTCGAAGTTTTCTAAGATGTAGCCAGTCCCATTCATATGTATATTGCCCTGAGTCGCTGGTTGGGTGAATTCTGTAAACCAGCCTATCAGACATTTTGTTGAAACATTTTGTTAAACATTTTGACTTTTACCCCTGGCTCCCAAAGCAGCTACAGGTAAACCCAATTTCTTTTCCCATTGCTCCTTTCCATTACAAATTTGGGGCCATTGCAAGGGATCCCACTCCACAGCTCCCCGCTGGGGAACTTATGGGCCATTTCTGACCCCCCACGGGCTGCCCAAAGAAAGAGCCAGGTGATTTTCACTCAACTTTCTTGAACAGTCTTCAGTTTTCCTGAGTGGTATCTTTTAAGTCTTCGACTAAGTTTTTAATTTCTGCCATTTCAATTGTCAAGTTCTTTAAAAAAATTCTCTGGAGGGGGCTGAGCCCCGGTGGCGTAGTGCGGGACTGCGGCCCACTGGGACGGAGGTTCAATTCCAGCAGTGGGGCTGGGCCTCCTACTCCCACCACCGAGAGCAGTGATGCCAAAAAAAAAAAAAAAAAAACTCTGGAGGGACAACTGTGTACACTGGTGCAGTTGTGTACATCCTGTCTGCTCTTTGTGTATTTACTGGTTTTTCTTTCTTCTTCCTGTGACTTTTCTCTAGCCAGCTTGCTTGACTCTTTCTGTCAGATGCTTTTCCAAAGTCCTTGCTGTCTCATTCTGTTTCAGAGTAACAATCCAAAAAAGAGTATTGCAAATTCGATGACATTGGCAGTTGTGAGCTTTGTTACAGGGTGTCTTAAAACAAAAAGCCCACTGCCAATTCTGACTCAGAGAGGTCTCACAAGACAGATGAGAGCTGCCGCTGTGGGTTTCCAGAACTTCAAATTTTTATAGTAGCAGATAGCCTCAGGTTTGGTCCACCAGCCACCGGTGGATTCGACCGCTGCCTCTTTTGGTTAGGAGCTCAGAATAGAAGCTACTGCCCCACTAGGGCTTCTTAGGGCAACTTGGATAGGATTTTTTGTTTGTTTGAATGAGGATGCCCTGGTGTATTATTTTTAGGTCTTCTCTTTCAGCTGTTCAGATTCTTCAGCAGAAACTTGACCAGGCTGAAATTCAATAGAAGAAGCCTAGGGGGCATCAACATTCAGATGTGATCGTTCCTCTAATCTCCCTTTCAGTGTGTCATCCCTGGCCTCACTTAGACCTGTCTAGGTCTGTCTACCATCTAAGTCTAGGTCCTCTTTTGACTTTTCCCAGATAACATATTTCCCTTCCTCTCCCAGGCAGCAGAGAGGAAAGGAGAACTGCAGTCCACATTTTCTGAACAAGAAATGTTTAAAAGGTTAAATTTTCTGAGTTTCTCCCCCATTGTGCCATTTTCTTTATTTAAAAAAAAAATCATTTTATTGGAGTGGGGGGGCTTGTCCAGCTGTTACCACAATCCATCCATCCCTCGTGTCAGGCTCATTTGTACATATGTTGCCGTCATCATTTTCAAAACCTGCTCTTTCTACTTGGGCCTTTGGGATCTGCTCATTTCCCCCTCTTACCACTGTGCTGTTGTTTTTCTGAGAGTAGTTTAGCTCCAGAACATACTTGGATTCATGTTCTAGATAACTAGGTATATGTTTGTTTTAAAATGGGTAAGCAAACAAACAAACAAAGAGAATTGCAAAAGTGATCTATTCTGCCTCCGCCTCCCCTGCCCTGGTTTTTACACCCTGTGAAGGCTGCTCATTCTGGCGGCTCTCAGAGGAAATGTGTCCCCCGTCTCAGATGAAAGGGCCCCATCTCTGTTTCCTCTCTCCTCCATGTTGCTGTCTCTCAGTGGGAGGGAAAGGCAGCGTGGACCTTGCATGTCACTGTGGTTTTGACTGGCGGTTTTGATCTCTAGCCTTACTCACTGCAGTGTCTTAGGAGAAAATGTTATCTGTGAAGCCCTTGACCTCCTGGCCTGGAGGCCGGGGGGGGGGGGGGGGGGGGGGGGGGGGGGTCGGTTCGTGAATTAAGTTAAACATAAGAGCCACTTTCTCCCAGTGACTAAAACAGAATGCCCGTGGAGAGAGGTGGAGGAAACTTTTTGTAAAAGTTCCTCACCTTATTATGATATACTTGATTTTTCAATTGAGCTATAGTGAACATAGCATACAATTCTATGCTTTAGTCATTAAGGACTGTGCAGTCATCCTCACGATCGACTTTGGGGACCCCTGCACGCCTTCTTTTACACATCGATGTCGATTGCTCATTTCCACTTTCCTCGTTCAAGTCCCCAGATGGTCATCAGTTCCATTACTGTCTTCATTTTTCCTCCGATCCCAATGCTCCTATACAGATAACTATTTAAGACCAGCACAGCCAGCTGAGCCGCCCACATCTTGGAAATATACAAGCTAACTAACTGACAGGGTAGCAGAGTCTGAAAAGTTCTACACACATCTCCACAACTACACATACGCACAGAAACACGTACAGAGAGGCTTGTACATACAAAGCCTATGCTTGAGAAAAGGAATGCTGTTAGCACCGTGGTTGCGCTCTAATCTACTCAAAGCTCCATGGTTCAGATCCCCTAGATGCTCCATGGGAAAGAAGACCTTGCGACCTATTCCCGTCAAGATTACAACCTAGGAAGTCCTATCAGGAGGTCGGCTGTTTCATAATCAGCGCAAAGGCCCGCGACATATTTGTGAATGTATATTTTTTACTTTTTAAAACAAAACAAGGAAAGAAACAAAAGCATCCCCACTGCCACCTTGGTTCTGTTCTAGCTCATTTATTCACTAAACACGTACGAGGGTCAACTGTGGCACGGGGGCTCAGTGCATCGCTGCCAACTGTATGCGTGGTGGCGCTCACCCACCCATTGGCAACTTGGAAGAAAGAGGTGGTGATCTGCTGCTGTAAGATTAGAGCCTAAGGAAGCCGGCGGGGCACTTCCCCTGACCACAGGGGCTTGCAAGAGTCACCTTTGATTCAACAGTGCCCAAGGACAGCAGCAGCTGATCCTCTGTGGACACCGAGTTGGAGATGTCTGGAGGGTCGGTAATTAAAGATGTCCCCTAGGCAGCTGGGCAGGTGAAGCTGAACTTCAAAAGAGAGACCTGAAGTAGAGTGATTCGTTTGGAGCCTTTGACCCTGAGGTGCTGTCTGAAGTCATGTGACAGCGTACAGAGGAGAAGGCTTTAGCTGGAGCCCTGAATAGTTTCAGAAGTACAAGTTTAGTCAGGGAGGAGGTGCCAGCCAGCCCAGGAGACCCGAGATATGGAAGGGAATGCTGTGCCGTGAAACAAGAGAAGAGAATCTTCAAAAGAAATCCTGATCACTTGTGCTAGAGATTATTGAGATGTCAAGTGAGGCCACCAACGTCAAGTTGACATTAGAGTTAGTCACATAGGGAAACCTTAACCAGAGCAGTGTGTAGAGTCAAAATCCACGCTAGAGGGCTGCCAGCCCCTAGGACTCCATCTGGGCTATGAAGGATGTTGAACTGTGTTAAAATGCAATGAACCCAGTGGAGATGGCTGACTACAGTTGATTTTACTTTTTATGGTCACCTCTTATCTTTATTGTTTTATTCTGATTACCAAAGCAGTATACACACATTTTAAATTTTAGACATTCAAAAATCTATCTGATAGAGAATACCCACCTCCATAATCTCCTTCTCTCACTATAATCACTACTAATAATGTGTGTTGTTATAACCTTGAGATTTTTCTGTACAAGTGCTATCAGTGAATACATTCATGTACACTTTACAAAATTGGGTTTATATGAAACACACACACACATGCGCACAGACACATAGACAATAGACAATAGAGTATGTCATAGCCTGCTTATATTTTTATTTACGTATTTTTTAAGTTTATAGAAAAATGGAACTACATGAAAATAGAGTTTGGAGAGCTGAGCCCCAGTGGCGTAGTGGTTATGCACGGGACTGCGGCCCGCTGGGATAGAGGTTCAATTCCAGCTCCACAGGAGCAAAGGCTGGGCCTCCCACTCCCACCACCAGAGGGCAGTGATGCCCCAAAAAAACAAAAAAAAATAGAGTTTGGTTTTTTTCCCCATGAAACTTTTGAAACCTTCCTTTTATGTTCTCTACACCTCAGGATACAGAACACAAGGAAAGTAATCATTTGTGTTCTGATATTTGAGTTTTCTTAGGAAATACTTGCCTTCCAACAACATGCTGCATGAAACATTCAGATGTGTATTTATCTCTTTGTATACCTGTGTATGTATAGGATTTTTTTATGGAGCACTCTGGGAAAAGAGCAATTTGGGCGGTAAAGGGTAGTCTCAACATTTTGATGGTGGCATGTTGTGTAAAGGGGGGGGTCATTTTTTTTAAGATGGAAGAAATGAGAGTGTGTAAGAATATTGATGGCGGCTGAGCCCCGGTGGCGTAGTGGTTGTGCGCGGGACTGCGGCCCACTGGGATGGAGGTTCGATTCCGGCTCCCAGGAGCAAAGGCTGGGCCTCCTATTCCCACCACCAGGGCAGTGATGCCTAAAAAAAAAAAAAAAAGAATATTGATGGCAGGGAAAAATACAGAGTAGGAGGAAATCATAGGAACCCCAGTAGCCCAAAGGCCTAAGCACTTAGCTGCTAACTGAAGGGTTGGCAGTGTGAATTGACCCAGCAATTCCATAGGGGAAAGGCCTGGTGATCTGCCCCCATAAAGATTACAGCCTAGATAACTATGTGGGGACGTCTCCTATGTCATAGAGGGTCCTGATGCATTGGAATGGACTAGACAGAACCGAACCACAAGTGGATGAACCAAACCAAAGTAAACCCATTGCTGTCACGTTGACTTAGACTATAAAGATCCTGTGTAAGATGGCAGAGAGCGGCTTAGGCTTCCACTGCTGTAAATCTTTGTGGATGCGGATTGCCACAGCTTTCTCCCGCTCACCTTTTGGTTAGTCACTGTGTTTTACCACTGCAATGCCACTCCTTCCTCCCAGATCTAAACTCACTTGATCGCAACTCACGGCAACTCTATCAGACGAGGGAGAACTGCCCCTGTGGCTTTCCAAGACTATGCTTCTTCATGGGAGTAGAAAGCCTCATCTTTCTTCTACCCAGTGACTGATGGTCTCAAACTGCTGTCCTTGCAGGTAGCAGTGCTATGGATTAACCACTCTGCTCCTCCTTCATAAGTGCTATAAATCCACAGCAGTGGAGTCCATTCCAGCTCCTAGTGACCTTATTTAGGGGTTCTGCTACCTTGTGAATCTTTACAGGATCAGTCAGCCCCATATTTCTCCCATGGAGTGGCTAGCAATGTGAGGGCTCCTTTAGAGGGACTATAGAGGCTTTAAATTCTTTTTATATCCCATGGTTCAAAAGCAAACCCAAATCACTTTGATCATGTTTCCTTTCAGAGTAGTTCTTTTCTGGTATGTATTGTGAGAATCGTTAAAATGCTAAGAATACATGTCAAAATATGACATAAAGAAAAATGTAAGGGGGCTGAGCCCCGGTGGCATAGTGGTTGTGCGCGGGACTGCGGCCCACTGGGATGGAGGTTCAATTCCGGCTCCCAGGAGCAAAGACTGGGCCTCCTACTCCCACCACCAGAGGGCAGTGATGCCTATAAAAAAAAAAAAGAAAGAAAAAAGTAAGGGGCTGAGCCCCAGTGGTGTAGTGGGTGTGTGCAGGACTGCGGCCCACAGGGTCAGTGGTTCAAATCCAGCAGCAGCTCTCCAGGAGCAAGGCTGGCCTTCTTACTCCCACTGGGGCAGTGTCTACCCCGCCCCCCCCCCCCAAAAAAAAGAGAAAAAAGTGAACATGTCTCAATCTTTGTAGTTTTTGCTTTTCCATGTTTTACCCCCATTTGAATAAAAAGGCCCTCCTCAAAGTGTCATCATGGTTTTTGACCATTCTATTCTTTACTGAGAAGTGACCTTTTTGAGCTGAGTTAGATTCTCAGCAATGAGTACCAAACAGTAGCCAAAGCCCCTCCATACTTGAAGTATAATTATCATATTAGCATCATAAATCATTTGCTTGTCAGTGCTCTATTAGGTCATGGGACCAACAGCTGCAGCTTTGTTCTACCTGGGTGATGTTTCGATAAAGCCATTCCTGTTTCACGCCCTCAAATGTACAGTTTCTCCTTTGTGTTGACATTAACCAGTGGATCTATTAGTTTCCATTACTGGCAGAATTGCTAGAACTATAAATAGCACTATATTTGTTTTCCTCTCGCAAAGCCTTTCAAGCTGCACATAGAAGCCCTTAATTTGATACAACATCTGGGTGATACATCTTGCCTCTGTCTTTAGGCAAAATGCGATTTTCTTATAGCTTGTTATTTCATTTAAAAACAACCTGAGGTGCTTTTATTCCATTTCTCTCCTTTTTTTAATTCCATCCCTTGACCCCTCAGAATCATAAAAGATAACTAGGGCATCTGATCAGAAAAGGAATTCAGATTAAAACTGTAGTCAGAGTTACAATACTCTTTTAAAAAAAACACTTGCAATATTATCATGCTGCCTTGAATTGCTGATTTCCCCAGAAACAGTGTATCCTGAATACCACAGATAAAGCTTCTTTAATATCTCAGTGCTGTACAAAAATTGAGGTCTTCTCTTATGATATAAACCTGGCTGTATAGCACCAATTGACGATACAGTCCCATGGCCTAATTTACAAGTACACGTTAGCAGTGCATTTTACAGGTGGTCTGCAAAAATGTAATGATCTTGGACAACAGTTCTCACGTTTAAAGAACTGTTTTATGTCGCGATGCTCTGAGTGACTTAGGCCGTGTGTGCAGTGATTGCTCTGCCCACCCTCCCTGCCCAGGAGGCAAGCACCCTCATTCCGCTCTGTCTCTCTTGGCCTGTCTCCCCCCTGCTTGCGTTCGCATGAAGGAGGCGGGGGGAGGGAGGGTTCTCTGTTTTAAGAAGAGCCAAACTCCCCTCTCCGAGCTTGATTCGGTTGACATTTCCTTTCAGAGCTTAGGCACGCGATGATGTGAGTTGGGTGGAGAAGTAAAGGTCGTGTTTATTATCTTATTTGTTTGCTAAGAGTCTTCATGAACCTAAAGCCTAACCCAGATCATCGGGCTGCTTCATAATGAAGTCCCAAGCCTACCTAAGTATTCGGAAACACAATTGACTTAATTGCTCCGACATTTTGGTCTCATAAATAATCACTTACGTGTGCTATGAAGTTTCCCTGTAAACGCTCAGCTGCCCTCCTTTGACCCACTGCAGAGAATGCTTCTGGTTCAGGAGGAATTGACCTTCTTTCCCACAAAAGCTTCCAGCGGATTTTCAAAAAAATGAAGGTGCATTTTAAAAAGGACATGTTCCTATACAGCTCAGATAACATTACATTTCATAAAATTAAAAGTAATTTTAATACAATTTAGCACCAATTCCATATTCATATTTATCCCTTTTTAAAATCCTTCATGGCTGATATGTTCAAATTAGGTCCTAGTTTGGAACCAAATGTTTGCTAATGGTCATTATGTGCCTGAGCCACTGCTATCTTGTTGATTCTGACTCTTAAGGAATGAGATAGGATTTCTGAGGCTGTCAATCCTTAAGCGAGCAGACAGCCTCTACTTTCTCCTGAAGAGCAGCTGGTGGGTTTGAACCAGTAACCTTGACCTTAGCAGTTCAGTGCATACCCAGCAACACCCCTTCTCACCATTCCACACTCACAGCAGTCAAGTGAATTTTAATTCATAACAACCCGTAGGACCCAAAAGAAATGTTTCTGTGTGTTCTGCTGCTTTGGGAGCAGAAAGCCTTTCTTCCCCAGAGAGGCTGTTTTTTTTGGAACTGCTGAGCTCACTGTTGATAGTCCAATAGGTAAATGCTTCGCCACCAGCTCTCTTTCTGTGGGAAAACAAATCTCCTTTTCTTGTGCCTTTGATTTTTTGATGAAGCTGGACCTGTTGAGAATCTCTCTCTTAGCAGCGGGTGGCTATTCTAACAGGCAAACTCTGATTCCACATGGGTTCTCTGAAAGCCCGTGAGAAGAAGGAACACCAGGAGGCCTCAGTGACCCTTAGCTACAGTTTTGCAGCACTTCGTTGTACCCTTCGGTGCAGAAGCTAAGTGCTTTTCTGTGGGAGAGCTACCCTGGAACATTTTAAGACCTAATACCCTATTAACCTGGAACCCTGCTGACATCGTGGGTTGCAGTCCGCCAAGGCCACAGTTCGAAACCACCAACTGCTCTGAGGGAGAAAAACAGGGCTTTCAACTCCCGAAAAATGTCACAGTCCCAGAAACTCGCAGGGGCAGTTCTCCCCTGTCCTCTAGGCTTGTTTCGAGTCGGCTCTGACTTGATGACAGTAGGTTTGGGGCTTTACTGGCAGATGAGTCCACTGTTAAAAGGTGTGGGTGTCAGGGCTGAGCCCTGGTGGTGTAGTGGTTGTGTGCGGGACTGTGACCCACTGGGATGGAGGTTCAATTCCAGCTCCACAGGGGCAAAGGCTGGGCCTCCTACTCCCACCACCCGGGCAGATTGTTAATGCGGTAAATCTGTGTGCACCACAATAGCTCTTTGTGGTGCATCTATTTAAATGTGTTTAAACATTTAATCATCGTTGTTTACAACCCAAATTCTTGTTGATACCCATAATACGAAGGGACTTTGAAAGCAGTTGTAGAAAAATTTCATCTTTTAAAAAATTTTAATAGTTTGATGACATTGGGTTCACAGATTGTCAGTTCAATAATTTAAGCACATGGAATAGTTGTAAAATCATCGTTATAATCAATTTGAGAACAGTTTCTTCTTTCTTGACCTTGCTATTAGCTCCTCGTTTCCCTCTAACAGCTCCTGCTGTAGCCACCAAAAACCCAACTCACTGCTGTCACGCCCATGCTGGCTCAGAGTGACTCTGTGAGTTGCCGAGGCTGTGACTGTTCATGGAAGTCACATGGAGCTTACTCTCACAGAGCCACTGGTGGTTTTTGAACTGCCCACCATGTGGGTCACAGCCCGATGCATGACCATTACCCCACCAGGGCTCCTTGCTGTATCCCACAGAAGACTATCAATCTAGTGACCATCTCTATAAATTTACCTATCCTGGATTTCATATGGAGAAAAATCCACAACACGGAAAGCAAGAACACAAAAACTCAACAGTAGCATAATAATACATAAAAGCCTCAATTGAGGACTGATCCCCGGTGGCATAGTGATTGTGCGCGGCTGCGGCCCACTGGGATGGAGGTTCAATTCCAGCAGCGGCTCCACAAGAGCAAAGGCTGGGCCTCCTACTCCCACCACCAGAGGGCAGTGATGCCCCCCCCCAAAAAAAACCTCAATTGAAAAGAGAACGGAAAATAAGAAAAACTAGAAAAGTTGTAAATAGGTCACAAGGGTCTTTTAATTCCATATTAATTTCTGGAACCCATTGAAGCCCCTTCATAAGTCCTTAAAGTGATTTATTACTTAATTCATATCCATATTTCCCTATAAAAAAAATCTCTAGTACTTCTACTGTGTTTAAAGCAGGACCTAATCCAGGACCACACAATGCAAATGGTTGCCTCATTCCATTTTACTTAATCTTTATTTATATGACATTTTATTTATTTGTTTGTTTTTTACTATTATTATTTATTGACAGTTTATTCTTGACAATAATTTGTTGAAAAGATGGAACCAGTGTCTCGCAGAGGGACCTCCTGGGCATTTCATTTCTCTTCCAACATGGATTTCCTTGGGCAATAGGGTAACTTGCTAATACTAGCCACCTGTAGTCATTACGCTTTTGTAGTGTGTAAAATACCCCACTGGATCTCAGTCTGACTACAGAAAAGAGTGAAATGTATTCCAGTAATCATTTAAAAGCACTGGTGACATGTTGATACTGTTTGGGTTATATTAGATTAAAGACAATGTAGTACTAAATGTAGTACTTTGCACCTGTTCCATTTTGCTTCTTAAAATGTGCCTATAAGGAAACTTAAACCTACTGACAAGGCCCCCATTCCAGCTTCTCTTAGATGGTACTATTTATTCTGAAAGGTAGAATATGGTTCCACATGGGTTCTCTAAGAACACCAGTAGGCAGCAAGGGACCCTTAGCGAGGGTTTTATAGCACTTAGTGGTGTGCCCTTCCAACTGGAATCTAAATGTAAGACCTAATATCCCATAAGCCTGGCATTGTCCAGAGGCTGAAACGGCTCTTCAAGGGTGCGTGTGTCCCTGATACCTGAGAGTGTTAAATATTGGAAACCTGAGTCTGCTGTTCAAATGCTAAATTTTGTTGTGGACCTAAGTGCTGTTGATATAAAAACAGGGACATAAAGGGGCCAGGGGAAGTGTGTGTTTGTGGGATGCAGTTATTTATTGATCCGTTTGTTTTCTTCCACAGTGATGGAAACCCTTGGACAGACAATGACCTCTGAATTATCCCAGGAAGTTCAGCGGGAGCTTCGAACACCGGAGTTTGTGAGTACCACCACTCTCTTTTCAACTTGCTTTGTTTTGCTAGGAGTTTTCGTGAAAAAGCGCTCTGGAGCTGGCCCAGGTCCCCCTGGCAGGGACTGTGTGTTTCAGGCTCTGGAGCCCCCTGGGAACTTGTTACCAAGCGGTCTCCTTAGAATCATGCCCGAGTGCATTCTCCACCTCCTGGAGTCCATTCTAAGTCACAGCAACTTGATCGGACAGCGCAGAGCAGCCCCAACCAGTTTCCAACGCGGAGGTCTTTACAGAAGCCACGAGAACGATGACTTTGAACCTCTGACCTTTCTTTCAGCAGTCGAGGGCGTAACCACTATGCCATTGGCCTGCTTTTCATACTGCTCGGACACTGGCATGTGGAAACCCCTAATACAGTAAAAACAGCAGCCTCTTTCCAAAATTTGCCCTTCAGACCCTGGTTCTCTTGATCTCAGTTCCAGTTCGCAACTCAGGAAAGCCAGCTCCACTGAGCACATGCCAACGTCCGGACCTGTGTAGTCATCGGTCTCCTGCCCCCTTCCTTCTCTGTAGGTGGCTCTTAGAGGTCTTGGAATATTCTAAGGGTTGTTCCCACCTAAAAAGGAACTAAATGCACTTGCTAAATTAAGACTCATTAAAGTTTAACCATGATTCCTACCTTCAAGGAATTAAAAAGTGTAACACATGCTGCTGTGATTTTATTAATGCCTTATTTAAAGAAAATTAAGCACCTTGTGCAGAATGTCCTTACATAGATTTTCTATTGGGCTCATTTGGAAGGGACGAGACGAGGAGGGGAGTGGGTAAGAAAAGTGTGTCCCTGGCTGACGTACCGCATTACCACCCCAGCTGTGTAGGAAAAGCATGCCAAGATCCACTCAGATTGACTGATTTTCCTCCTCGGTCGCAAATGACTGGCCTACCACTTCAGCACTGGGGGAACGACAACAAAAATCTTTTCTTAGTTGATTTTCAAAGGGTGAGGTAGAGCGGCCATGCCAGGAATTGGAAGAGCACGACCATGTTATTGATAAAGACAAAAAGGGGATTCACGGTGTGCTTGTCTCACTCTTTATGAATTTCCCACTCTGATAAGCAGGAGCAAGGAGGTCCGCCAGTGTTCTGGACGGCAACACGGGAGTACACAGCGCACTGCACCCTCCATGGCACTTTCTCCTGAGCAGTGGGTCAGCAGACTGCCTACTGCCAAAATCACTTGCATAGAATAGAAAGACATAGTATTCCATGACTCCCCCATTCCATTCAATGAGATTTTCAGTGGAGGAAAATTGTGAAAGCTCACCAATATCCCTGCATTTGGAAGTGGAAGGAGCACAAATCTTGTGGGTTTGTGTTTGTTTGTTTTTTTAATTCCTATAGCTGGAGCCGCTCAGCAGAATGTCCCAGACATTTCACACTTGAGTATGATGCTGGTACAGACTCATGAGGCTCCGCTCCCCACCCCTGCTTTCTTCGGCTTTAAGAAATGTGGACAATCTAGAAAGGACTGTGTGCATTAAGGTGGTGTTGTGCCCAGTAAACACATAAATACGTCACACCAATTCCCTATGTGAGAATAAGAAGCTTTTTCTCAAGAACAACTCAGAGTCCATCACAGGGCTGGGAGTCGGCATGCCCTGGCAGTGTCCTTGGCCACAGAGGGTGCACACACCCTGCCCGTCTTCCTCCCTTTCAGTGCTAACTCCCTGTGTCGCACATTCCCATCTCCCAGGTGTGAAGAGTGACTAGTCTGAGCTGGAATACGCCCTCAAGGATCCCAGAATACATTGCACCCGGCCCAGAGGCTTATTTTCAATGTGAACTGAGACTTTCTGAGCTAGAAGTCAATTCTGAGGCTAAATCCCTACTTCCTAATTATGTTTGTCACCAAGGACAAAAGCCACGCATGTAACCCAGGAAGAGAAGCAGTACGGAGTGGGTGGAGACCCTAGGGTGTCCGAGGCTGCACATCTGTACAGAAGCAGACTTCCATACCTCTTCCTCCCAGGCAAGCTAGTGGGCTCCAACCACTGCCTTTGCAGCCGGCTGCTGAGTGCTGTAACCACCGTGCCACCAGGGCTCCTGTATCAAAAGTGGAGGTTTTTGTTTTTATTTGGAGGTAGAGTTGCAAGTTGTTCATGACCATGTGCCCTTTTGGGCTGAGCCCCCGTGACATAGTGGTTGAGTGCGGAACTGTGACCCACTGGCTTGGCGGTTCAAATCCAGCTGCAGCTCTCCAGGAGCAAGGCTGAGCCTCCCACTCCCACCATTGGGCAGTGATGCCAAAAAAAAAAAAAAAAGAAGAAGAAAGACAATGTGCCCTTTTGTGTAGCTGGTACCAGGTCTTCCCGTCCTGACCATCGGCCCCTTCCTAACTTGTTTCAGAAGGAATCTGTTTCTTGTGCTTTCTGGGCCAGATGCTCATGCCATGGCACTTCTGCCTACAGGGTGTCCCCAGCTTCACTCTTGCCAGCTCATTAGTCAATGCATAGGGCCCGATCTGCTGTCTCCATGGTAAACAAACAGGAGGTACAGAGGAAGTGCCTAGAGAATAAGGTGCTCAGGGGACCCCAGCACTTTATTTAAGTGCAGCCTTTTTTGTAAGCAGAAGGTTACAGCATCAGTGATCACAAGCGTATGTGCAGTGGACTGGGCAGATGCCAGGACCAAATCAGGTGCGTTGATTCACACCAGCTAACTGAATACAGAGGGGGTGGAGGGTGTGGACAGGACACAAGCATAGGTGCACAGGAAACCAGAAACAGCAAAGCTAAACACAGAAAGAAACTAAGGGGAGCAGAGCATGCGGCATCCCCTTTACTCCGCGTCTGGCCTCTGGGAAGGTCCGGCGGCAGTTTGCTTAGCCAAACTGAAAGCAAGCAAGGCCGTGTTTACCCAGGCCCTGTCCTCAAATAGTTCCGATTTTAGAAGGATCAAGAACCCAGGGTTTTTTACACAACGGAGAGTATTTCTGCAGTTTGGTCAACAGGAAAGTGCAGTTCTTTCTCATTATTAGTTTCCTTCAGGGGTTTTTGTGTCTTTTCCGTTTGAAACACGGCCTTGGAGGGCAGTACTCGTTGAATAATTTGGGTCACAGGCATGATGAGGAAATTAAGCTTTTCTCTCTCAGCTCAGTTATCCACCACATGGTTCCTCAGGCAAAGCAAACATTGCCGTGTCATCTATATACATTACTGGGAAATACATGCTGGTGTGCCTTCCAGTGTAGCTTGCATACTGTGGCCTCCTGCTCTCCGGCAAGGTGCACACTCCCCAGCTTGCTGTAAGAGCACCCACTGCTGCACACCTGTGCTGCTTTTCGGCCCTCCCAGCCTTCACCAATGATGTACATCAGTGAGGATAGCTGAATGGTGCTGAGATGTTAAGGGGTCAACAGACATATGGGTGAGAGGGGCATGTGTTTATGGTCCCTTGCAGCTTGGGAATAGTTGGGAGTATGTTGCAGCAATGTGTAGGTTATAGACCTACTCTGCAGTGAGGTGATGATGGGGAGAGAGGCAAGGTGAAGGGCCAGGTCCAATACTGCTCTGACGGACAGGGACATGGTGCTTGGAGGGGAAATCATGCCAATTCCAGTTCAGTGAGTTTTTGTTGTTGTTATTATTTGCTTAAAACAATGGTGAAGGGCTGAGCCTAGTGGTGTAAGTGGTTGAGTGTGGGACTGCGGGCCGCAGCCTTGGCGCTTCAAATCCAGCAGTGGCTCTCAGGAGCAGCACTGAGTAGCACCCACGAGGACCAGAGGCAGTGATGCACCAAAAAAACACAATGGTGATCATACTACATATCCTGTCATCTCTTCTACTAACTTACCATTTTGTCATGAACATTATTCTAATTCTGCTTTCCTTCTCCAACATTGTCATCTTCCCTAACCCTGTCTATTGTACAACCTTGATGAACTGTGATTTATTTATAAGACCTGTTTTTTCCACAACATCAGTTTAAGGGGCACCTACTCAGGGGGATGGTGGGAAACCTGAGGCTCAGAAACTATATGAGTGGTGACCATTATTTAGGGAACTGGACTGTATGTATTATAACAGGTGTCAGACTTTGGGAAAGGGATTGGCCAGTGTGAGACCAATGTTGTGGAGTTCCAGTTAAAAGTGGAGCCTGCAGAGATAAGCAGCGTAACTAGTTAGATCCCAAAATAAAGGGTATCCACATAAAGATGAACTGGACATAGACTGTTCTGCAATGTCATTGCATGTCAACTTGGGGCATCCCAAATCTTTTTTTTAATTTAAAAAAGTCTACAATCCACTGCCATCAAGTTGATGCTGACTTTCAGAGGCCCTGTGGGTCAGATTAGAACTGCCCCTGTGGGTCTCTAAGTCTATAAATCTTTACAGGAGTAGAAACCTCATCTCTCTTTCGTGGAGAAACTGATGGGTTCGAATTACTGACCTTGAGTAGCTGAGCACCTAATCTTCTATACCAACAGGGCTCCTATCGAGGACCTGATAAAGAACAGAAGAGAACTGAGATTTCAATCCAGGCTCGCTAGTCTTTGCTGACCCAACAGATGCCTCTAATTCCAGCCCCCTAAACCCGATTCTGTCAAGTCATTTCTTATGGCAACCTCATGTGCTCGAGTAGGTCTGAGCCCCACAGGGTGTTCTTGGCTGTGATCCATAAGTAGATCACTTGGTCTTTCTTTTCCCCTGGGTTGAGTGGAACCACCAACTTTTTGGTCAGCAGTTTGGTCTAATGGACTATTTGGGTAGTTATCCTACATGCAATCCAGGGAGACACCTTTCCAAGCCTCCAAAAAGAGGAGCAGTGGAGGGGCTGCTAATTGAAGATTTCAGAAGGCAGTGAAGGAGGGACATTGGGAAGAGGTCAAGGTTTTTACTAGACACCCTGCCTTGGACCCAGAAACTCTGATGCATCTGGCTGCCTGCGTAGACTTGAGGTCAGGCGTGGGGCTTGAGGACTCTGGTCTAGTAGTGGTGAATCTTCGAGCAACAAGGTGGGAGATACTGCAGGAACTAGAAACAAGGCTGTAGTTGATAGAGCACCTAGTGGGAGAAAAGAGAAGGCTCCAGAGGAGATGGCTTTTTATGGCCTGAGTCTTGCTTGTAACACCTGCTTTCTGGCCTTCTCAGACTCCAGTTTTATGTCTCACTTTCCTGCCCTTTTAGAACTGGAAAGATTCATCCCACCTCTTGTCTCATACTGATTGATGATGTTCTCTATTGTTTAGGTTCTGCTCTATCTGGAATCAATACAATGAGTGAGTTTGGCTGCAAGACTGTTACAGTAGGATCAGCCAAGGACTGTGGTGAGACAGCACAGGATTTAGCAAAACTGAGCTAGAAGTATAGACTCAGGAATATGAGGATTAACGTGGAGCAAATGAAAGGGTGCTTCAAATAGTGTGTTGGTCATTGGAATAGATACAGAATGGAATTTTCCCATGGCCTTCCTGAAGTCCCTTGGAGGGACCCCCTGTCATCCAGCCCTCCTGGTGATGCACAGACAAGGATTTCAGAAGACTTCTACATTTAGGACCTTCTATACTTCGTTCTCTTTCTGGGGCAGATACTGCTTTCTAGACAGTGCTGGTTATTTCTTCTTGTTTCCCCAAGCTATTTTATTAGGAACTAATCCAGTCATCATTCCTATTGTGTGAATGTGGGTTTACTAGAGTAACAAATTCATAGATGCTCATAGAAAGAGTTTTCCATAAAGAGTAATTGTAGATTTAGAAAATATCCCAGCCCAGTCTATATCAAGTCCATAAGTCTGATATTAGCCTATATGTCTGAGATCAGTCTGTAAATTCCTCTTCAGACCCACACAACACATGCAATGACCTCAAATACAGGAAGACCACAGGTCAGTAGTTGGAGGACTTAGGGATCCAGTGGTAATGGAAGCCTCTCAGCGCTTCCCTGTAGCTCCCAGGCTCTGACTCTGAGTGTAGCTCCATCTGGCTTGCCTTCAGGAAAGACTCACAGCAAGTGTGTGTGCCTTGCCTCCAGAGAAGAACACATGACTTCCCAGAATCCTCTGGAGGCTAGGTCCACACAGAGGCCTCATTGGCTGTGATCTGATTGACAGACTAAACTCCGCCCCTTTGCCAGTCGAAGATTTTGTAACTGCCACACCTACTGTTCCTCAGTTCAGCCATATCCAGCAATCTTGTACTGTTGCTACCAAAATCAGTTTCAAAACACTTTTTTCCTTCTTGAACTAGATATCAGCTTCTCATCCACTTCCCCTGCTATACCCCCCAGGAACCCTTTTTCTATTTGTCTATAGGTTCCTCTATCCTGAGTGTAATATACAGGAAAACACATAACAAAGAATTAAAAAGGCCACCAACAGTGACAAAATAAAAATACAACAGAGATAAACCCCAATATGAAAAAAGAAACCACAAAAATATCAAGCCCAAAGTGTATTAGTTGATAGTTCAAACCCACCAACGATCCCCTCGGGAAAAGATGTGGTCATTTTCTGTAAAGATTGCATTCCTGGACACTCGAAGGCACATTTCTGCCCTACAGAATCACTGTGTGTTGAAATCAACAAAATGATAGTGAGTTTGATTTGGGGTTTATTTATATGCAGGGGCTTCAGAAGTTCATGGATATGGAATGAAAAGATAATGGAGTCTTTTCCCCGAAATACGTTGTCTGCTATTTCAGCTAAAAGGTTGGCAGTTGAAACTCACTCCGAGGCACAGAAGAAGACATAGCTGGGGATCTGCTTCCAAAACTCAGAGCTTCAAAAGCTCTGTGGAACAATTCTCCTCTGTACACATGGGGTCACCATGAGTGGGAAGGGGACAACAGAAAATGTACTGGACAAATCATATCAAACTAGCACTCAACATCTCCAGACTGTGAGGGGCAGTGACTTCAGGCATCAGTACCGACTCCTTCAGGAGACAACCAGTGAACTGAAAATTGTAGAAATCAAGAAGCAGATGAAGCAAAGAGTAGAGATCATTTTTAGATCAGAATTTCCCAACCTCGGCATTCCTCACATTTTAGGCACCGCTAACATGTTGAGCTGCTTAACTCTTAGTTGTCGGGTCTGTCGTATGCATTACGGGAGGCCGAACTCTGTTCCTGGCTTTTATCCCCTAGTTACTATTGGAACCCCCAGTTGAGGAATGACTCAATCACCAAAGAAAAGATAAACCGGGTCCCGGGGGCCCTGTAATCTGTGGATGTGGTTGGAAATAGGGTGAGTTGCCCGAGGAGGGTGGATTCTGCAGTGGGGAACTGTCTGGTTGAGTCGGACCTACAGAACAGAAAAGTACTGCTCCCTAGAGTTTCCCGGCTTCTCTTCACTGTAACTGCTGGGTCGGACCCACAGAGCCCTCAAGTTTTCAATCGAGCACTTAACCACTGTCCTCCAGGGCTCCAATCAATGAATGGAACAATCATTTGGCAAAGAGTATATTCAGTGGGGTCATGAAATCAGTGATAACTAGACTAGTAAGGCCTATTAAACCGGTCCATTTGCTGTAGTAGAAATTCATATGGCATTTCAGTGTCGAAACCTTTTTGTGTATTCCAGTATAAACAGAAATAGAATGTACACATTTCCTGAATGTGGCAGAAAGGGCATTTGGTTCTTTGCTTTCTGTGGCTGCTGCAGGAGTTAACACTGGTGGATTTGTTAGGATCAGGTTTCAGAAGCAAAAATATGCACTCTACCGTGCAGAGTCCATCCTCCCAGGTCACGTTTTCACCCAGTCACTCCTTTGGAATGCAAAAGCTTTCCCCTGAGAAACAGGCAAAGAAGGTGATTAGGCCCCCAGGCCAGGCTCAGAGTCAGTTTAAAGCCAACTTAACTTAGTATTAACAAATCATCATCGTGAGTTAATAAAGGTCTGGGCACTAAAATGTGATACTTGGCATGAACAAAATGCAGGCATTAAACTGAAGTCCAGAGCGAGTGTGTGAATTGAGACTTGTGAAAAGTGCTTAGCTTAAAGAGTGACTAAGAGAGAGAGAGATTTTGATTGGCTGGTTTGGAGCTGTGTGAATCCATGAGGAAACAGTGATGCGTCCACAGCTTGAGGAGCAGGCTTAATGGAAAAGATGGCAGAGAGGAGAGCACACCGCTTCTCTAGTACTTTCTTCTGTCCTAATGAGGATGAACTTTCAGTGGAAATGCTTCATGCTCTAGAGAGGGTGTAGAAGCCCATGATGCAGGAGAATATTTCAGAAAGGAATATGGCTATTCAAAGTCGTCCTGAATATTCTAGCTGGAAGAATTATTTATCAGTCAGTATTAAGGGAGTGTGTTAGTCCGGGTAGACTAGAGAAACAAATTCATAAACATGCATATGCATATAAGAGAGAGTTATATATAAAGGGTAATTGTACATTAAGAAAACATCCTAATTCAGTCCAGTCCAAGGTCATAAGTCCGACATTAGCCCATATGTCCGACACTAATCTATAAAGACCTCTTCTGACTCATGAAGCACATGCAATGATGCCAAGTATAGGGCGATCACAGGCCAGTGGATAGAAAGTCTTTGGATCCAGTGGTGGTGTAAGCCTCTCAGCGCTGGCAGGAGTCTCTATGTGGCTTCTCCAGGTCCAGGTTTCTGGCTGCATCAGGGTAGGTCCATGTGGCTTCTTCTCAGGCATGTCTCGCAGGGAGCCAGCCATGCCAGTTGAGTCTCTCAGGCAGCGAGCATTGCCAGTAGAAAGTCTTTAAGGAAGTGAACTGAGAGAGATAATGTCTCCTGCCTCCAAGAAGGAAGTACTGGATTTCCCAGAATTCTCTAGAGAAGGCTCTGCCCACACAGGGGTCTCATGGGCTATCTCCAGATTGACAGGCTAGAGTTCATCCCGATACTCTTAATCCTCAAATTGACAAATGATTATATATTTATCACAGAGACGTGCACATTTGCTTAGCGGACCACACTTGGTGATTTTCAGGATGGCCAGGGTCCAGGAAGGGTACACGACCAATGTGACCCTTTTCAAAAAGAGGTGGCATTGAAGAAGAAGTTGGGCATGGGCGGTATTCTGATGGACAAGACATTGGTACTGAAACATGACTCTCCTGGAATATTGTAGAATGAGAATCTTAAGCAGATGATTTTTGTGAATATGAAATAAAGGTCATTGGGAGTCAACATAGATTTCATAAGATAAGTCTTGTGAAACTGAGCACATTATTCTTGACTGTAATATTTTAATGACGATTACTCAATGGGTCGAACAGGGGAAAGTCCCACACTTCTTGAGCATTCTAAATTAAGCCAGGTATTGTATGTGTGGGGAATGCATTAATATAGAATGAAGATGTGTGGATCCTGAGAAGGTGCTTATCTGGATGATTGATCTTGCCAAGACTGAGGGGTAATGGATTGAAATCAATTTCTCGGGGAGTCGCAAGCCAATGTGAATTAAAGCAGATTCCGGCCTCACATTCATACATAGCAGCTGCTCAAGTAGAGTCTAAGAAACAATGGTGACCATCTCCAAGAGAAAAGGTAGGCATCTGATGAAGCAAAGCAAGTAGGAATCAAACTTGTACTCATGTCAGAAAGCGAACACAGGCCTGGGTGTGTCTAAACCCAAGAGCGTATTAGATCACTCTGGCTCAGTGCTATTACGCCTCCTTCTGTTCTGGATGGGACTCCATTCTGAGAGGAAGCAGGTCAATAGGAGCCATCTTTGTCTTCTGACGCTCAAGTGATGGACACTCACCACCCCCCACCCCCAGCCCAGCCAACAACAGCAACAAAAACAGAAGAACACCCCCCACCCCCCGGACCATCATGTCATCAAGTTGATTCCGACTTCTGACTCATAGGGTTTGCCAGCTTGTCAATCTTTATGGGAGGATGAAGTCTCATCTTTCTTTCTCAGAGCAGCTGGTGGGTCAAATGGCAGGCCATGATATAACCCTTCATGCCACCAGGGCTTCTTTACTGTCGCCAGAGGCCGGCTGGCAAACATCATTTAAATCATTGGGGAATGCCTTTGTGAAATATAGTACTAACACCCATGGATAGAAGGTACATGAGGGTGGACAGATTTCGTTTCAGCATGAAGATTTCTCACAAATAAAATGTCTTAGTCCTCCAGGAATTCAAAATACCGATGGACTCAAGGAGGAAATGAATCCTTGAGCCAGGACATGTCAGTGGGGATCGAAAGGAAGAGTTAGTGTCTTCAATAGCAGGTTCTAGTTATTCATAGAAAGTCTGTGGGGAGTGGGTGTGGGTAAGGGAATGGAAGGAACTTTCTGTGGATAAATCATCCACATGAGTTAAATGTGGCTCATCGATGAATCTGAGTTGCTTCCTTTTGCTGTTTCTCCTTATTCCATCTATTGCTCTCACCACCAGCCAAATTATGCAACCAAGTGAAACCCCTTTGCTCCATACAAAGGTAGTCATTCCACTTGGTTGTATTCCCCTGTCTTCAGAAAAGCCTTGTGAATGCCCGCCCCAACAACCCAGCACATTTGGAATTCAGTGAGCTTTCTGTTGTCTCAGCAATGTCAAAATTTATTTGGTAAAAACATGAACAAGGAAAGCAGAGAGCCCTGGGTGTTCTGAACAAAGACGTGCTATCAGTGTTTGCCCTAAAACTCCTTCGATGATAAAATCATCTAGAAACATATTACGATAATGGCTTAAAAACCAACCAACCCACCCAGCAGCAGTGTGAGGATTGAGTTAAAGTTAAGAGTTTGCTGGTAAATAACCTGACCATACTGTGACCTAAAAAAGAGCACCAGTGTAGAAAATTGTAATAAAAATATAAAGAAAAGCTCCAACTTGGTGGAAATGTACACATAGTTTGAGCCCCCAGGATGCCTGTAAAATTGAAAAAGCAGACGAGTGGAAATTCAACTATGGCTGCCCCTCCCATTCTAGCCTCTTAATTAAATTACTTTATAAGGTTTAAAAGCTTTATGAAAATGACTTGGAATCCTTTTATTTCTGGCTACTCATTTTCTTGATTTCTAGTATATATACATATATATATTTACTGTAAGTCTAAAATGCTTTTCTTAAGCTTAAGAAATACATTTATGGTAAGAATCTATAAATATGCTTTTACCTAGAAAATTCTAATGGCTGCTTCAAAGGGAAATGCATTTATAACTCCTCCCAAGTCACTTTTTGAAATGTAGATTAATGTGATCCTGGTAGACTGTAATCACTACTGCCAAACATTTTTATTAATTATAATGGGCAAGCCAGTAACATGTAACATGGCTCCTTATGATGTTTGTATGAATTAGAATATATCAAGTCAGGATCCTAATTATGGCTTGAGTAAAATTTTATCACTAAGCTCAAATCTTCTAAAATCAAAATACATAATGAAAACAAATGACAAATCCAGCAGCAAAACCAATGACATTACTACCATTTTATGTACTTCTATCAGCCTTAAGTGTTTTTAAGAAGTAAATGTACAGTCTTGTGAGATAGGAAGTAAAATGGTTTGGGAGGGGGGAAGGTGGTTAGTAAGATGAAGTACTTTTCAGACTTGAAAGAAAAGTATTTCTATTTTTCATTTAAAATTTTTAAAAATCGGGAGTAGGTAAAAGTCATTGTAAAAGTTGTGTTGCCACCTCTCCTCCCCACTTTTTCTCCCCCTTCTCCCCTCCCCCCCAAAAAACAAAGCTGAGCACAAACTGGACCTTGGAGGAATTAGAAGCCCATTGTACTTCCAGATCCTTGGCTCTCTGTCTCTCTGTCTCTCGTGGACAAGTTTCTTTGAGGACCTCAGGATCCTTCAGTGTGAAGTGGGGGTGGGGAATTTGCAGTAGCCTTCCTCACTGGGGTGCTGTTCAATGCCTGCTCTGTGACTGAAATAATTTCAGCTCCCTTAAGAGCATATTCATAAAATAGCAATACAACAAAGAGTCAGACTTTCCATACATAGATGCGAATGGGCGGCTGAGCCCCTGGGAGGCTAAGGGCTGCAACTCTCTATTGCCCAGCTTTCCCTACTCCTTCATCCTCCCGATCAGATGAAGTCAGACTGGCCTGGTATCACAAATGTGTTTCTATTTTCTATAGAACAGACAGGAGCATTTGTGATTTTTTGCGCCTGAGAAAATATAGGTACAGACAGACCACTTAGGCTCCTACCAGAATCTTCATTGAGTTCAGAATTAATCATACCTAGCAGCCTTATAGAATGCCAACAGTACAGTCTATCAATAAATGAATATACTGAGTACTTGCTAACTCTTGCTAATAGAATTTCCAATTGAACCATAAATAAGAGCTATTTAGATTGTGTCCTATTTTGAATAAAACACTCTCAGCTTCACTAAATTTTCTAGCAATTTTTTTTTACTTATTCATTCATTCAATATTTATTCATGACTGTGCTTCAGAGAATACAAAGTTCTGCATCCCAGTGCTTACTCTGGAGAATCATCAAGAACACAATTGTTGAGGCCAAGATTGCCTGCGTAGTTGACCTCCATCCACTGCACACGATCATCTTCTTTGACAGATGGTACTCATAGAACTCATGTTGGTGGTTGAATGAATGAAAAAATGATAAGAAAGTATTCAGTATATAGTTAAGTTCCAGCAGCACTTAGAAAGTGCCAGAAAGGTTGGGCTATGGGTGTAGTTCCATCATGGCTGTGTATCAGAATTCCTGGTGCAGTCTTCTAAAATAAGAACTCTCAAGCTTCACCTGCGTATGCTAATCTTACTCTCAGAACCAGAGTCTATTTATTTAATGTCTGTGTGTGTGTGCCTCACGATCTGGCGGACTTCCCCAGAGCACACTCCTGGTTCTCTTTTCTTACTCTTCTCGCACATGCTTCTTTAGTTTTAAATACAAACGCTGTGTATCAGCTCCCAACTTTGTATGCGCTGTTTTAGATCTTTCCTCTTAGCCCCTCATCTCTCCACTTGGAAGCCTTACAAAGAAGCTTCCCCTCCTAATATTATTTCTCTTAGTCATCTATAGCTACTTTGACTGAAGGTTCTACACATTGGTGATTTTGAGAAACAGAAATTTATTTTCTCACAGTTGAGGAGGCCAGAAGTCCTATTTTCAAGTACTATCTTCAAGGGAAGCTTTGCATCTCTCTAGGTTATGGAATAAAGTCCAAACCTTTACTGAGCTTCTGCTCCTAGAAGATCTTCATAGGGTTAGCATCTCTCTTCCTGCATCTCTGCTTGCTTACTTGTTAATGTCTTTTATATATGAAAGCCAGGAATACTGGTAGTATACAGGGTTGTGGGTTGGGCTGTTAGTCACGAGGTCAGCCACTCATCAGGAGGAAGAAGAGGCTGTCTACCTCTGTAAAGATTTGTAGTCTTAGAAATCCACAGGGGCAATTCTGCTTTTGACTATGCAAAGGCATTCCACTGTGTGGACCATAACAAACTATGGATACCTTTGAGGAGACTGGGAATCCCAGGGCACTTGATTGTGTTCTTGCTCAATCTGTACATGGGCCAAGAGGCAGCTATGCGAACAGAAAAAGGAAATACATGGTTTAAAAATTAGGAAAGGTATGCATCAGGGTTGTAGGCTTTCATCATATTTTACCAAGTTGTAGGTTGAACAAACGATCGAAGAAGCTGAATTATACAAGGACAGATGTGGCATCAGGGTGGGTGGAAGGTTTATTAACTTGTGCTATGCAGCTGCCATCACCCTGCTTACTGAAAGTGCGGAGAAATTGAAGTGCTTGCTGATGAAGATCAAGGATTTCAGACTTCAATATGGATGACAAATTAGTGAAAACGAACCCAAATTCTCACAGCTGTACCAATAGAAGTCATGATAAATGGAAAAAAGATTGATCTTGTCAAAGATTTTTGTCTTGCTTAGATTTGCGATCAATGCTCATGGGAATAGCCGTCAAGGGACCAGACAACACAATACATTGGCAAATCTGCTGCACAAGGCCTCTTTATAGTGTTGAAAAGCAAGGAGGTTCCTTTTTTTTTGACAAGTCATATGACTTTATTTATTGATCACATCAAACTGTATTGTGCAATTGGTACCACCGTCAGTTTCAAAACATTTTCTTTCTTCTTGAGCTCCTTAATCTCATCTCCCCTGGTTTCTTTCCTTCCCCCCAGGAACACCTATTTTTTGTGGGGTTGGCACATTTTCCACCATCCAATAGATTCATTTACACACAACTCTGTTGTTTGCTACCCTCACGTGGGATTATACAGTCTCAGGGCTGTCAGCTACTACCTCTTTCCTCCCAGCCCCCTTTTGAGTAATTTGGTGTGCCTGATCCAAGTCATCATATTTTCATATGCATCACTCATATGCCTGTGAAATTTGAATCAATGCATTTGAGTTATGTTGCGGGTAAAGAATATTGAAAGTACCATGAAGTGCTAGAGTGACAAATAATCCTGTGTGGGGAGAAGGACAGCCAAAATGCTCCTTAGAAGTAACAATGAGGGACATTTTATCAGAAGAGACCAATCCCTGGAAAAGGCCATCGCGCTTGGCACCTTCGACAAGAAGGTTTGACACAATAGCTGCCACAGTGGGCTCAGATATAAGAACAATTGTGTGGACGGTGCCAGGATCGGGTGGTGATTTATTCTTTTGTTCATAAGATAGCTATGAACCACCTTGAACGACAAGATATGTTAAAAGAGATAGTCTGAGACACACTTTACACCAATCCTGTCAAATTAACATATCAACACAGTCATTTCCAAGTGGGATCATAATCACAGGCAGAGGTGAGGGCGTACAGCACATATTTTGAGGGGGCACAATTCAATCCATAATAGTAATCGGCGTTCTCCAGCTGTTCAACCCAGGAATCTGGAAAATCATTCTCAACGTCTTGTACCTGTTACCGCTATGCAGAAATAGCATGAGGCTGTGTTTGGCTTCCTCTGGCTACACAAAGGAAAGGTAGAATCCAAGTTCACAGAAGTCTGAAGCTGATTGCCAGAGACAGGTCAGAGTGCCTCCATCCTCCTGCACTCTCTCCGGGCTGTCGTCCCTTCACTCTGCTTCACTGCTGAGATCTCGAGTTTGTTGCAATGGCCACATAGACCTCATAAACATGCTCACAATTATGGGGTTTATTAGGGAAAGAGAGCAGGTGACAAAATGTTAACAATGCAGTTCTTCTGTCTGCAAAACCTCTTCTCAGCCATGCTAGCAACCAGGTTTCTCCTTCTGGTCTTTGGCCTCTCAGCCACAGGGTCCCCTGAGCCCTAGCCTATTCCATGGCCCTGGAAGCTCACGGTCTCAGGCGCTGTGCTTCTGCCCTCACACTGAACCAGCGACTCTTCTTTCCTGATGGTGCCAGGAGTTCTCTCTTCCTGCATTGGAGATGCCTCACTCATATGTCTCTCCAGTGGGATGTCACCATGGACCAGTCCCCTCCATGAGCATTTCACTCATCCTGTCATGCGGGGGGAGTTACAGACATGGAGTGAAGTGACATTTAGCAAGAATTTCACTTCACCACACCTTGTCCATTAAATCACCCAGACCTGCTGCTTTTAAGTTTATGCTAGAGTTTCAATCGCAACTCCACTGCAAACCCCTCATGATAGGTATCCACCTTTCTCTTCCAGATTCGCAGTCTCCACATCCCCACTTTCGCCACTCTTTAATATCTAGTCTCTACACTTGGTTAAACAAGATAAATGCGAGCACATCATTCCTTCTTTGATGTATAATGTAGTTTTTTTCTTCCTGCTTTATTGCAGAGTGTGGCACTAGATAAAAAGTCAATTAATTTTACTGATGAATAGATCTGCTTAATAATAATTATACGTTTAAATATTGTATCAGTCCTATCAAGTGGTGCAATTGGGAAATGTATACAATTGATGTTTCCATGGAATCTATATTCTAGTGAAAAACTTGATGCCACGCTCACTGTCACTGAGTCAGGTCCTACTCATAATGGCGTAGTGCACCAGTTCTCAGAATGTGGGTCATGACCCCTTTTTTGGGGGGGTCTAATGACCCTTTCACAGGGGTCACCTAAGATCAACAGAAAAGAACTATTTCCAATGGTCTTAGGAACTGAGTCACCACTCCTCTATCCATCTCCTGGCAAGTCCATTCACATGCAGATACACCCACAGGTGTGAACCCAGCATGAAGACTGTTAGCCATGCTACACCATGCTTCAAGGCAAAATTTCATTTATTTGTCATTAGAAATATTTCACAATATATAATAACACTGTTTTGGGGATTAATCGCTATGCATTAATTATGTTCACTTTGTAACAGTGACAATACATCCTACAGATTAGACATTTACATTAAAATACATAGCGGTAAAAAAAGAAAAATATATAACAGTAGCAAAATTACAGTTATGAAGCAAAAATGAAAATAATTTTATGGTTGAGGTGTCACCACCACATGAGGAACTGGCATTAGGAAGGTTGAGAACCACTGGCATAGTGGATTACACACTAGGTTGGTAATCCCAAAGTCAGCAGTTCAAAACCACCAGACTCTCAACTCCCTTAGAAAGTTACTTAAGGAGTTCCAGTCTCCAAAACCCACAGGGGTAGTTCTCCTCCATCCTATAGGGTGTCTATGAGTCTAGCAAGAAAGGCGGTGTAAATTACATAATTACGCAAATACTAGGCAATTGAAACAACAAGAAGTGACATTAAGAAGTATAAGGTACTCCAGGAGCCCTGGTTACAGCACTGCTGTTCACATGGTTCAGTGCTTTGAAGTGGGAGAAAGAGGTGGCAGTGCACTTCAGTAAAGCTGACAGCCTTGGAAGCCCCATGAGACCTTTCACACTCTTCCTTAGTGTCAACATGAGTTGAGTTGGACTTGATTACAACATATTTGTGAGGCTTCTTTGGTTCTCTGGAAGTATCCGGGGAGGAAACCCAATCTAGTTAGAGATATAGGCTCCTTGAAGAGGAGTTGAGGAGTTCCAGCCAGGGAAGGGGAGTGAAGGAAATTCTAGGAAGAGAGAATAAAAGCATGTACAAAGGTAGGGAAAACCTATTTTGAAAATTGAATAAGATGTAGAGGACTGCATAGGGATGGAGACTAGGGTCTTGGTTTTCCTGGCAGTCTTGAGCAGTCTTTAGGAACCAACATATATGTTAGCATGACTTCCAATCTCAACAGAAAAGTCTTGGAATATTTTTAGCTTGTCAAATTCACAATGGCAAAGACATGTTGTCCCAAGTTCTTTTTTTTGTTTTCTTTCATTTTATGGGGGGAATCTAAAACTCTTGTTACAAACCATACCTCAATTGTATCCTACATATTCATACATATATGCCATTGTTCTTTTCTAGATATTTACTTTCCCTTGAACCCTTGGAGTCAGCTCCTCCTTTTTTTAAAAAAAGTCATTTTAATGAAAAAAGTCATTTTAATGAGGGCTCATACAACTCTTATCACAATCCATGTATACATCCATTGTGTCAAGCAAATTTGTATATTTGTTGCCATCACCATTCTCAAGACATTTGCTTTCTACTTGAGCCCTTGGTATCAGCCCCTCATTTCCCCCTTTCTCCTTGTTATCCCCTCCCTCATGAACCTTTGATAATTTATAAATTATTACTATTTTGTCAAATTGTACACTGTTGGATGTCTCCCTTCATCCACTTCCCTATTGCTCATACCCCAGGGAAGAGATTATTTATAGATCTTTATAATCTACCCCACCTCCCCACCCTCCACTGGCCACTTTCATCACTGGCCCTGAAGGGATCATCTATCCAGGAGCCTATGTTTCTGGCTTTTATCTGTACCAGTGTACATCTTCTGGTCTAGCCGGATTTGTAAGGGAGAATTGGGATCATGATAGTGGAGTGAAGGAAGCATTGAAGAACAAGAGGAAAGTTTCATGTTTCATCATTGCTACACTTATTTTATCATATCTTACACTGCTCAATGCTTTCCTTCACCCACTTTCCTGTTGTCAATTCCCCAGGGAGAAGGTTATATATAGCTCCTTGTTCCCCCTTTCTACCCTGCCTTCCCTCCACCCTCCCATTATCGCCACTCTCACCATTGGTCCTGAAGGGATCATCTGTTCTGGGTTCCCTGTGTTTCCAATTCCTATCTATACCAGTGCATATCCTCTGGTCTAGCCAGATTTGTAGGTAGAGTTGGGATCATGATAGGTAGAGTTGGGGGCAGAGAGGGGTGGAAGGAAGAAGCATTTAAGAATTAGAGGAAAGTAGTTTCATCAATGCTACAGTGCACCCTTACTGGATTGTCTCCCCCCTGCAACCCCTCTGCAAAGGGATGTCCAGTTACCTACAGATGAGTCTTGGGTCCCCAATCTGTACTCACCCTCATTCACAGTGATATGATTTTTTTTGTTCTTTGATGCCTGATACCTGATCCCTTTGACACCCCATGTTCACACAGGCCGGTGTGCAGCTTCTATGTGGACTTTGTTTCTTTGGGGCTGGATGGTCACTTATTTACCTCCAAGCCTTTAAAAACCCAAATGCTCTATCTTTTGAGAGCAGGGCAACCAAGTTCTAATAGTAGTTTCAAAGATAGAATTTTAATCACCAGTAATAAATATCGTCAGTGTTTTTCTTGACAGGACAGTTTCATTCCATCCACTTTTGAGGAAATACACAAGTTTTTGTAAGCCAAATTCTATATCGTTCTCTCAAGTTATATTGATGTCCGCGATTGGGGTAGGGGATGGATCTCAACACAGAATTTGGAACTCACCTCCAGCAGTTTTTCACAAGACAGCTATTATGCCCTGACATGCTGCAGAAGTACTTCATGTGTGCCTCCATTTCATCACTCAAATGTTGAAAAATCTACTTGGTATCAAGATATAATGAAAGGAATGATTGCTACTGTTTCATCTAGGTAATCCTTAACTGAGATGATTTTTTTTTTTAACTGTAGCATTTACAGTTGTGAAGAACACAGTGACTAGTACTGGTTGGTGCTACTACTTTGTGACATTCTCTTTTTTTGTTTTGTTTTTGGGCATCACTGTCCTCTGGTGGTGGGAGCAGGAGGCCCAGCCTTTGCTCCTGTGGAGCCTCTGCTGGAATTGAACTGCCATCCCGGTGTGCCGCAGTCCTGCGCACAATCACGCCACCACCGGGGTTCAGCCCTGATGCTGCTACTTTGATTTCTTTTAAGATGCCAGCAATTTTTATTCACTCTTCTTTCTCATAGCAGCCTTAGAGGACAGAATAAGATGGGTTTGCTTGTTTGTTTTTTATTGCTGTTGTGTCATCAGTACAGATGTTGTCACGATGAGAAAGGCAAATGACATCTTAGTGTTATTACAGTAATGGCTATGAACTTGTGTGCCCACAGAAAGTGCCTCAGAATTCCCCCCTTGGTCTACCAAACACTTACTTGTTTACACAGCCAATAATATAGAGAGGACAAAAAGAAACTCAAGTTGATAAGAGGTCTTCATGGAAGAATTGAGCTGGACCTTGAAGGAGAATTCCACTTTGTGCAAGTTGTAAAGAGGAGGGAAGGGCCTTTCAAGGAGGGAGTGAGAGGGAAGCACAAGAACAGTGGAGTAGGGGCAGCAAGAACTTGCCATAGTCAAAACACTGATGAGCGTGAGTGGTTGAGCAAAGGGTTAGGTTGGGGGCATAATAGTTAGTTACTATACTAGGAAGTGAGATGTGGCCATATTATTGAGATCGTGAGTAACCACCTGGAAATGTAGACCTTCTCTAGAGGTCATGGGAGTCAGTGAAGGTTTGGGCCCATTTGAAAACCTGAGGAACCTTTTGGCTCATCCTGTGGTGACACTCTATAAGATGAACTGGTGGGCAAGAGAACTGGAACTGATTGACACTTGGCCCAACCTGGGTTGGAACTGTGCAGGCCCACTTATATGTCTCTCCAGTAAATGGGATAAAGGAGTAAAAAGTCCTCTCTGGAGGGTCTTGCATATTTTTCATAGTTGTGATTTGAACCTAATTCTGTCAGCTACCAAAGCCTCTTGTTCTATGTCCGTATTTTTGGCTTCCTTCAACTTTATAAATAATCATTATGTTTAGCTTTATGTTCTATATATATATAACTTTGAGGTCAGCTGTTCAAACCCACCAGACATTGCATGGGAGAAAAATAAGGCTGTCGTCTCCTGTGAAGATCTGGAATCACAGGAACTCTATATAGAGTCACTGTCAGTCAGAATCAACTTGATGGACAGTGAGTTGTGTGTAAGACAGCCACCCCTGGCAGTGTTGGAGGTGCCTCAGAAGAAAGGGTTGGTCATCTTCTTCTGAAAAGGCAAGACTTTATACTGCTGTAAAGAGTCACCGTACCAATAGAGAAAAAAAGAGTTCATCTCAGAAACCTGCGGGGCCATTCTAGCCTGTCCTCGACAGATGTTTTCCGTTGGAACTAACTTAATGGCCGTGAGTTTGGTTTGGTTTGATGCGTGGGTGAAGGAGCCTTCATAGTGGATTATATATTGGGCTACTCAATATTGCAGGGTCGCAGTTCAAATCTATCAGATGTTCACGCCGTTGGGAAAAGATGAGGCTTCCTACTCCCGTAAAGATGTACAGCCTCATGAACCCACTGGGACAGGTCTCCTCTGCCCCACAGGGAGGCTTTGAGTTGCAACTGACTCCGTGGCAGTGACTTTTATTTTTTTCTATGAATGTGAAAGCTGGTTAGTGAAGATGGAAGAAGGATCGATGCACTTGGATTACAGTTTTGGCAAAGACTATTAAATATACCATGGAATCTGCCTTAAAAGAAGTACAGCTTGCCTGTTCCTTAACAGGAAGAATGGCACGGCTTTGATATGGCACTAGGAGGGCCTCCTTCCTGGGGAAGGGCATCATGCCTGGGACAGTAGAGGGTCTGTGCAAAAGAGGAAAACCCTCAATGATAGGGACTAACAACGGTGTCCACGGCGATGCATTTGAACATTGTACAGGGCGTACAAGACGGCCAGTGGGTGGGACTGCCCTGCACCGAGTTGCTGCTTCTAAGCCACTCATTGGCATCTGGCAACAATAGGAACAAAAAAGGAGGTGGAAGGGACCTATAGTTGTGAAGGCAAATAAAATTAACTGTTCTTATTTAAGACTTACAATTTTAAAGTTGTGGGTAGAATGTTATGATGAAAGTCCATTAAGCTATGAAAAGGTGGATTGAAGGATATTAATTGGGTTCCACTAACCCCAGAATGTATGATTGGGAAAGATGACTTGAAGGTCGAAAAATATAATGGAGGACAACCACTTGCCTAGAAAACATTCTTTCTCGGAGTAGTAGAAACTGAAAATACTGATAGGTTAAAAATGCTCTTAGGTAAATGGAGGGATGCTAAATCCACACTAGAATAATAAAGCCAAACCGTACACCTATGTGATAGTTGCAGAGAGGATAATAGTACTCTCACTGGTGTCCTCCATCACCTTTGTCTAATTTCATCACATCTCCCACTTTCTCTTTCAGAACACTTAACGATAATGTCCTACACTTAATCTCGCCCACTTTCTTTCTGCGAATATTACCACCACCGGGTGAAACAGAACAAATGGATAATGGCAAAGTAGAAAGAATGAAAACAATCACTATAGTCATTTTCATATTTTCCCCTTTTTACTATCTTCGTCTGCTAACCTTCTTTTCTGTGGATTGCCTCAAAGGAAACTACATAGATCTTTAAGTGGTGGAGAGAATGTGGGATTATAGGAAAGCACAGAAAACTGGAAGTCACTGTATTGAAAAAATCAATTCCAAATCTGACGGAGGGTATAAGGAAAAGGGAAAAAGACTCGATGAGAATCTCCTCGGTGAGAGCAGGCTCCTACCTAAGCAACTTCAGCATTAGAAAGTGTGTTTTCAATCCTAGCCACTTAACGCCTTTTAAGGGATTGTATTTTAAAGTACTCTAAAAGCCACTTTAATGTTCTATTTTCATATTTTTTCTAACGAGTTCAGAAATTTTAAGTCTGTAATATTTGAAATTTAAGAGAACTCTCCTATAAAACTTCTTAAAAGCTGCTAAATAGTTCAGAAGTTTCAAGAGTATAATATGTAATATTTATATATATTCTCTTACAATATTTAAAATTATAAGAGAAGTCCATTTTATAGAATTTTTTAAATGCCTCCTTGGCATGGCTAGCAGAAAAAAACATTGAAGAATAATTTTGGTTGGGACATTATGCCGTCACCCTTGCCAAGAACCTAAAATGTGATGTTATAATGATAGAACCTTAGAGCTTATTTTTAAGGGGCCCTTGTGGCCTGGTCTGGTACCTTTTGAACTTCTAAACTCAAGGTCAGCAGTTTGAAACCACGATGAGGCTTTCTTCTCCCAGACAAAATGAAGTCCCGCCTCCGAAACCCAGAGTCAGTTCTACCCTGCCCTATAGGATCACGATAAGCCGAACTGTATCAAAGAGCTTTAAAATGGACACACTAATTAAAATGTGCTTCTAGAATTTAACTTTGTTGTTGTTTGGTGTTTTTGAGGCAGCCCTGATGTGTAGGAAGCCCCTCCTGTGATATCCTGAGTGGTAGGTTAAAGCCCATTGACCGAAGCCATTGATGTCTGTGCATTTTGTTAAAGGTCATTCTTTTGTCAAGCATGAAAACTTTTTCCCAGGACTTTTTCCCAGGTCTCCACCGATAAATGTGTTCAAACACACAAAGGAAAGCCTGGCCTGGCTACCCATTGAGCGGCTAACCTGGAGGTCAGCAGTTGGAAACCATCAGCTGCTTTGTGAAAGAGAAATGAGGCTGTCTGTTGCTGTAAAGAGTTTCCGGCTCAGAAACCCTAGGCGGCATTTCTAACCTGATCCACGGGGTCCATAGGGGTTGGCGTTGGTGCCATGACAGAGTTTTAGTTAGGACCTCTCTCCTTTGAAGCATTCTGGCTGTATTTCAATTCCTCTTCATCCTTTCTTAGTCATGCATGTGAGGTGATAGAAAATACCACGGCTTGGGTAAAGCGCACACAAAGTGTTCCCGTTGTTTTCTTTTTACCATTTTTAATCAGTGTTGTGCGACAGAATTTTCCCAGTGCAATGTGTTGTTTGATCCTTGACTGCGACTTCCATGAGCACTGACTGTGGACCCAAGAAAAAGGAAACCCTTGACAGCTGAAGTCTTTTTTCTCCATTTCTTGTGATATCGTCTATTTGTCCAGCTGTGGGAATTTCTCCCTCCCTTTTCTTTACAGGGAGTGTTAATTCATACTGAAGGGTGTAGTCTCTGATTTCCATCAATAAGTTCATCAAAATGTTGTGTCATCTGCCTATCGTGGGTTGTTAATGAGTCTTCTTTTTGAACCTGGTGCCACATTCTGCTTCAATTCAAGAATTTCAGCTCAATGTACAGATGATGAAAATATGCAACATCGAGAGACACCACTGCTGATTTCAAATCCTGCGATATCCCTTTGTCCTGTTACATCAATGGCCTCTTAGTCTTTGTATTGGTTCCACATGAGCTTAATGAAGCATCTAAAATTCCCACCTCCTCCTTAAAAAAACTTTTTTAGCCATTCAGATCGCTATTTAGTTTTGAGGCATAAGGAATCTGGAGGGATTTGTTTGTTTGTTTATTTGGTTTTTAAAGAAACACACTGTTATATTTACATAACCTAGCTCAAGAAATGAACTCAACAGAATACCCTGTTAAACCCTCCATGTACGTGATTCTTTTTCCACCTCCCTCCCCCCGACCCTTAATGTTCCCTCGTCTCTCAATATCCTATCCCTCCGCTCTCACTATATGTCCCTGCCACTCTCCCTGGCCTCCTTGTTGTCATCAAAATGTTTTAAACCATATTCCTAAGTGTTTAAACCATATTCCTTCTGTTTAATCCTTATTATATTGTATTATTAAATATTTATTTCTTTAAGACTGACAAATACTAGTCTATGTATTGCAGTGTTTAAAAAGAATTGTCACTTTTTATTGATGCAAAATATTCCATTATATGGAAGTACCAGAATTGGTTTATCTATTTCTCTGTAATTGGGGTTTGGGGTTGTTTGCATATTTTGCTGCAGTAAACATAGGTGGGGGCGGCTGAGCCCCGGTGGCGTAGTGGTTGTGTGGGGGACTGCGGCCCACTGGGATGGAGGTTCGATTCCAGCTCCATGGAGCAAAGGCTGGGCTTCCTACTCCCACCACCTGAGGGCAGTGATGCCCCCCCCCCAAAAAAAATGCCATACAGATGCCCATAGTGATTTTATAATTCTATAGTCCTACCAGCAATATGAAAGTTTTCGCTCTCCTCACATCCTCTCCAGCATTATTACATTTGAGTACATTTGCTTTGCTAATAAAACCCAGTATACATCTTTCTGCTTGCTGTTCTGTGCTTTCAGCCCAGATCCACCTGATGTCAGCAATATCCCTGTTGCACTTCCCCTTCTGAATCTGTCTTGAATTTCTGGCAACACCCTGTATGTTTAATGATACAATCATTTTAAAGTTATCATCAGCAAACTTTTACTTGCATATGATACTAGCAATCTTTGATAACTTCCTTATTCTGTCCAAACACTTTTTTTTGGAATGAGTATAGATAGGGGTCTTTTTTATTCAATCAGCCAGGTAGAGATCTTCCTGATCTCTTGGCTTACACTAGTCGCAGCTTCCTGGGTTACAGCATCTTGTTGAAACATTTCATGGATTTCCCCTCAGTTCCTGGAGCCTTGTTTTTGGCTGATGTTTTCCACACAAGTTGGACTTCTTCCATCATACCTCAGTTCTTGTCCATATGCTGCCTTTTGAAGTGGTTCAATTGTCAGCCAGTTCTTCTTGGTTCAGTTACTCTATATTCCTCCCATTTTCTTTTTTTTTTTTTCCCTTCCACATTCTTGAGTGCTTCTTGTATCATTCAATATTTTGCCCACAGAATCTTTAACTCAGGGTTTCAGTTGTTTCCTTCAGTGCTTTCAGTTTGAGTATGCGTATGTTCTTCCCTTTGTGTTGTCTAACTAGGGTCTTGGCACATTTTTTTCTATTACTTGTCTTCTTGAACTGCCCTTTGCGTTTTTCTGTGTAGCTCTTTCACATACTTGTTTCTTTCATTCACTTTAGCTGCTCTGTGATCCTGAGCAAGTTCCAGAGTCCCTTCTCACATCTGTTCTTTTTTTCTTTCCTGTCTTTTTCCTGTCCTTTTGCTTTCGTCCTTTATGATGTTCTTGATGTCATTCAACAATTGGTCTGGTTTTCTGTCATTTGTGTTCACCACCTCAGATGTTCTCTCAATGTTGGTGGGATATACTCTGAGTCGTATTTTGGTTCTCAGGGACTTGCTTTAATTTTCTTCAGCTTCAACCTGAACTTGCATATGAGCACTTGAAGCTCTGTTCCATACTTGTCCCCTGACCTTCTTTTGAAAGTGAATGAAATTTTTTTTCATTTCTTCTGACAGATATAATCCATTTGAGTCCTTTGTAGTCTGTCTAATGAGGTGCATTGCTTATGTAGTTGTGTGTTGTTGTTGTTGTCGAATGGGTCCTGCTGCATAGTGACCGTGTATACAGAAGAATGGAACATGACCCAGTCTTGCATCAGCCTCACATTTGGTTTGAGTCCATTGCTGGCGCCACTTTGTCAATCCATCTTGTCTGGTTTTTTTTTCCTCTTTTTCTCTGCCTTTTTTTTTTTTTCTCATTTTTTTTGGGGGGGGTGGTGGGGTTTGGGCATCACTGCCCTCAGGTGGTGGGAGTAGGAGGCCCAGCCTTTGCTCCTTGGAGCTGGAATCGAACATCCATCCCAGTGGGCCGCAGTCCCGCGCACAACCACTACACCACCGGGGCTCAGCCCCTTCTCTGCCTTTCTTTACCAAGCATGATATCCTTCCCGGACACTAAGCTCTTCTGATAACATAGACAAAGTTGTTGCATGTAGTCACTGTTTATATTGTTGATAAAGTGGCACTGGTAATGAATAAGTTGTTGGTCTTGCAAAATTCTATTCATGCAACTTCAGCTGTATTTCTATTACCATGTCCATATTTTCTAGCTATTGATTCTTCCTCTTTTCTAACTATTGATTCTTCCTCTTTATGTACAACTTTTACATTCCAATCATCAATTTTTATGAGTATATCTTCAGGGAACATTTGATCAATTTCAGACCGATGACATTGTTAGGATTCTCCAACTTCTTAAGCAATGACTTTAAGGGTTGGCATGCAAATTTTTATAATATTTATGTTAACTGGGCTGAGCCCCAGGGGCGTAAGTGGTTGACTGCGGGACTGCGGCCTGCGGGTTTGGTGGTTCAAATCCAGCGGCGGCTCTCAGGAGCAGCACTGGGTAGCTCCTCCGACTACCAAAGGCCGTGATGCACCCCCCCAAAAAAAAATCCAGCCTCAGTATTTATATTAACTGGTTTTTCTTATCAGCAAGTGGATATTTTTGTATCACAAACAGTATGGTACTTCAAGATAGATCTTGAAATGTTCTTGTTGATGATGAATGTGATTCTATTCCTCTTTTATGTGTCATTCCTGGCATAATAGATCATATGATCGGCCAATTCATAATGGTCACTGTCACTGGGTCTTGATCTTTATGCATTTCATTTCTGACAACTTCTAATTTTCCTAGATTCATAGTTCCATGTATTTCACATTTCTATTATTCCTGGGTGCTTACCATTGATTCTTCCCATTTTGAGTCCTGTCCCATCAACAAAAGAAGGTCTCGAAGACGTAGCTCCATTCTCATCACTTATGGCATCTCTACTTTGAGGAAGGGGAGCCTGGTGGCACAGTGGGCTGCTGCCCTCACTGTTAGCAGTTCTGAGCTACCAGCCTACTCTGAGGGATGACGATGAGGCTTTCTGCTCCTGTCAAAGAGTAAGAGTCTCAGAACCCAGTTCAAGATGTACCTTCAACTTCAGTGACCCTCTTCCTGTCCTATTTTGTCGCTATAGGTCAGAATCAACTTGATGGCAGTTGAATTTGATTTTGTTGGGGGGAGGGAGGGATTGTCTGTTTGTTAGGAGACAGAACTTCCCCAGTAATATCCTGAAGGGCTCATTTCAACATAATTCTGAAGACTTTCATAAGGATTTTAGAGCCTAACCCTTCAGAAATTCGCTGCCTATTTTTCCTGTCTAGCCTGTTCTTAGTTTGGCAGCTCCATTGAAACTCATCCTCCATAGGTTTCCCTACTTATATTTGAAATACTGGTGGCATAACTTCTGCACAGCACACTGATTTTAGGCTTAGGAAATATTTACTGAATATGTGCACAAATACGTATGTACAAGGGTGCTCATTACAGCAATGTTTATAAAAGCAGAAAATTGGAAACTACTTATGTATTCATCGGTGGAAGACTGTTTAGCCAAATTATATTACAGCTATTAAACATGATGTATTTTGCTATTTGTGTGTATAAATGCCTTAAAGGGTATAATCCAAAATATTAATAGGCTCAGCTTATCTTTGGAAAATGGGATTGTTTATAACTTTATTTTTTCTTTATGTTTTTCTGTATTTTCAGGGGGTATTGTAATGAATACATACTAATTTTTTAAATAAAAAATATGGAACCACTTTTAGGAAAAAAGTTAGATGAGCTCCTGCTATGTTGAAAGGTAAAGCATAGAATTCAAAGATGAACCAGACCTGACAACTTCCCTTTAAGAGTTTATTGTGTGGTTAACAGAGTAGGGAAGGAGACAGTGTAATTTGTGCAGAAATCATTCCAGGTCACTTCTGAGTTTACCTTTGATCCTTACAGAGTGACCACCTAGGGGATATTCTTGGAACATATGGGCAGAGTTGACTGTCAAACAGACTTGGAGTCCTCAGTTCAAGATGCACGTTCAACTTCAGTGACCCTTTTTCACCAGGCTTCTTTCCTGTTAACACATTTCTGAAAGCCTAGTCCAGCAGCCCCAAACTGGCTCACTCACCTCTCCTAGCCCCAACAGACAACATTGACTGAATGGATTTCCTGTGTGTTTCCCTATATGTTCTCATACCTCCCCTTGTCCTACTTACAATCATGGCCACTTTCTCCACCCTCCAGCTTCTTCCAGGACGACCCTTTCCACTCTCAGTACTGGACTTCACATGCCAGTTCAATTCTTGGCATGGTGAGGTTTTCCTCTTTATACTTTGCATTTTCTCATTCTTATCTGTACTTATAAGCCTGAGAGGTTATGTAATAAAATAATAACTATCCCTCCAAATAAAAGAGGAATCGAATTTGTCTTTTCTATCTCAGCAGTATTGTTGCATAATTGTTTAAAGACAAAAGAACTTCAGTGATTACTACGTTTGGAGGTTACCCAAACACCGCTATAAGGAAAGTACTGAAGAATATCTCTCATTCCTAATTGTGTGGCACACATACAAAATGTATTTCAATATGTTCCATATTTTGTGGGATCTAAATATTTATAACAAAGAGGAATTGATGCATTTGCATCATGGTGTTTGTGAATAAGAATTTCCATAGATTTCCAGAAGAATGAACAAGTTTGTCTTGGATAGAAGGGCAGACCGAATGTGCCTCCTAAGGATGCTGAGACTTCATCCACACACATGTCATCAGAAGGGGCCAGTCCCTGGAGAAAAATATTATGTTAAGTAAAATAGAGGGTAATCCAAAAAAGGAAAACCCACAATGAAATGGAGCATCACAAGGCTACAACAATGAGCTCAAACAAGAGAACCATTT
>PVJH01017219.1:30120-48463 GCA_004026705.1 Nesogale talazaci | reverse complement strand
ATCTGGGTAGACTAGAGAAACAAATCCATTGAAACACTTACGTGTATAAGAAGGAGATTTATATACAAGAGCAATTGAACATTGGGAAAAACATCTCAATCCAGTCTAGATCAAGTCCATAAGTCTAATATTAGCCCATATGTCCAATCATAACATACAAAGTCCTCTTCAGACTCACAAAACACACACAATGATGCCCAATGCAGAATGATCACAAGTCAGTGGGTAGAAAGTCTTTGGACCCAGTGGTTTTGTAAGCATCTCAGCGCTGGCAGGAGTCTGCACATGGCTTCTCTAGGTAGGTCCAGGTTTCTTGCTGTATCAAGGTAGATCCATGTGACTTCTCTTCAGGGATGTCTTACAGGGAGCAAGCCTTGCCAGTGGAGTCTCTCAGGCAGCAAATATTGTCAGTAGAAAGTGTCCAAGGAAGTTAACCAAGAGAGGGTCTCCCACCTCCAAGAAGGAATTTCCATATTTCCCAGAATTTTCAGGAGAAGGCCATCCCCTCACAGAGGTTTCATTGGCTATCTCCAGAGTGACAGGCTAGACTCCACCCCTACACTTTTTTTTAAGTTTTGCTTTGTTTTTGTTTGTTTTTTGGGCATCACTGCCCTCCGGTGGTGGGAGTGGGCAGCCCAGCCTTTGCTTCTGTGGGGCCACTGATGGAATTGAACCTCCATCCCAGTGGGCCGCAGTCCCGCGCACAACCACTACGCCACCAGAGGGCTTAGCCATCCCTACACTCTTAAATCTCAAATCGACACCAGATTAAGTGACTGCCACAGACATCAAGAAAACAATACCATTGACAATAGTCACACAAAAGATAAAATAGGAATAAACCTGACCAAAAAAACCAAAAGACCTGTATTAAGAAAACCATAGAACTCTATTATAAAAAACAAAAAGAGACTTAAACAAATGGAAGGATGTCCTACGTTCATGGGTAACATAAACAAAAACACAAATAACTCACTGCCATCAAGTTGGATCCAATTCACAGGGACATTTTAGAAAAGGGTAGAAATGCCCCTTGTGGGTTTCCAAGACTGTAACCCTTTACAAGAGTAGAAAGATTTGTCTTTCGCCCACAGAGCAACTGGTGATTTCAAACTGCTGGACTTGAAGTTAGCAGCCATGTGAGTAATCATTACACCACCAGGGTTTCTCATGCTCATGAATAGGAAGACGTAATATTGTGAAAATGTCTATGCTACCGAAAACCCAAACTCACCTCCATCAAGTCAATTCTGACTCATTGAGATCCTACAGGAATATATAAATACAGTGCAGTTCTGATCCACATCCTCACTTTACTGTTTAAAGAAATGGCAGAGCTAATTTCCAACTTCATATGGCAAGGGAAGAGACCTAGGAAAGGGGGAACGATCTTCTTAAAAAGAAGAACAAAATAGGAAACTTCACACTATCTGACCTCAAAACTTGCTACACAGCCAAAGTACACAAAACAGTGTGATACCGGTACAATGACAGATATGTAGACCAATGTGAAAAAAAAAAAAGAAAACCAAGAAATAAATGCATTGACCTACTTACAACTGCTTTAAAACAAAGAAGCAAGAATATTAAATGGGAAAGAGACAATCTCTTCAACAAACGGTGCTAGCAAACTGTATATCCATCTGCAGAAGAAGGAACTATGATCCATACTTCACCTCAAACACAAAAACATATTCAAGATGAACCCAGGCACCTGAACATAAATACCAGAGTTTAAGGATCATCAATGAAAAAATTGGGACAAATTTAAGGACCCTATATACATATACATAGCATATACTTACTATTATTAGGTGCCATATAGTTGGTTCTGATCTATAGGGACCCTGGACACAGCAGAATGGTCCTGGGCCATCCTCACAATGATTTTTATGCTTGAACGGATGGGTGCAGTCACTGCGTCAATCTCTTTCCTTGAAAGACTTCCTTCCCTTCGCTGCCTTACCAAACAAGATGTCCCAATGGACTAATCTCCTCTAACAGCATGTCCAAAGTATGTAGACAGATTATCTCCATCCTTGCCTTTACGGAACACTATGACCTGTGGCCATCCGCCTTCCGAAACAGTCTTCTGTGTCCTTTTGGAGAGCTATGGTCCTTTCACTATTCTTTACCAGCACCGCAACTCAAACGCATCTTCTTCAGTCTTCCTGGTTCAACGTCCAACGTTCGCATGCGTATGAGGCAGTTGAAAATACCATGGCTTGGATCGGGCATGCTAGTTCTCAGCATCCTTGCTCTTCAACATCTAAACAGGTCTTCTGAAGCAAATTCACCCAGTACAATGCCTCTTTTGAACTCTTGACTCCTGCTTCCATGATCACAGATCATGGATCCAAGCAAGACAAAAAAATATGGAACAACTTTAATCTTTTCTCCACTTGTCATACTGTTGTTACCTGTTGGTCCATTTGCTGGGATTTTGGTCTTCCTTATTTTGAGTTGTGATCCATGGTGAAGGCTTCGGTCCTTGATCTTCTGCAGGTACCTCAAGTCCTTGTCACTATCAGCAAGCAAGATTGTGTCATCTGCATAACCCATGTTGTTGATAAGCCTTCCTCCAATCCTGATGCATTCTTCTTTATGCAATCTAGCTTGCTGAATGATTCACTTGGCATACGGTTTGAAAAAGCCTGGTGAGAGGATGCAATTTCTGTCGGACATCTTCCTTGATTTTAAAACATGTAGCATTTTCTTGTTCTGCTCACACAACTCGATCCATGTACATATTCTACAGGAACACAATAGCTTGTTCTGGAATTCCCATGCTTCACAAGGTTACCCACAGTTCACTATGATCAGTGCAGCTGAATGCCTTGGCATCATCAATAAAACACAAGTAAGCCTCTTTCTGATATTCTCTGCTTTCAGCCAAGACCCACCTGATGCCACCCATGTTTCTGGTGTTCCGCATCCTCTTCTGAACCTCGCGCAGCTCCTTGTCAGTGTAGTGCTGCAACCTTCACTGCATGGTCTTCAGCAAAATGTTACTTGCATGTGATGTCAGCAATAGAACTTTCCCCAAATAATAATTCGCAAAACCCGTGAATTCCCAAAAGGAGAATGGAATGCTGTGATTATGATTTTCTAACCAAAATTTACTACAATTAAAAAATCTTAACAAAATCAGAAAACAAGAATATAGATCCTTTATCTAGACATCTCAAAGTGCTCTTTTAATCAATGTTTGGGTCATAGGGAAATACAAAGTGAAATTACAGAATTTTCTGGAAACCACCAATAATGAGCACGCTAGCTATAATTTACAGAATGCAAGTAAAGCATGCAGATAGTCTTAAGTATCAATTAAAAAGTAACTAATTGTCTTGCTGAAAATGTAAGAAGAATAATATAATAGACTGAATGGGAGTGGAAAAAATAATCAGTGAATATTGTTATGATTAAATCAAGAAACTGATACATAGAAAAACATAACTTTTTAAGACACTCAAATAGTAAATATCAGAAGAAATACAGCCAGTAGATACTATGCTAAGTACTTCACATACTTCTTGTGTAGCAATCTAATAATAGTAACTATTCTTTTTATCTCCACTTTACAAGTGAGATAATTAGGCTAACGGTTTTGTGAGTCACTGAGTTCTTTTATCAGGAGACCTGGAGCAGGGACACAGAGCCAGGTCATCAGGCTGACAATATGGTACCCGGGTGCTAGAATCTCCCATCTGAATGACGGCAGTGATGGATTGGGTGCAAGTGTCAATGCCAGACCATTTCAATCTGGAATGGACCTATGGGATTATCACTGCTTTGCCCGTCCTCTTCGATCAGGACCACCCACTGAACTCTAAGAGCATGTACAAGCACCGAAGGACAGGCAAGCTTTTGCTGTTCAGTGTTCTAATTATACAGCCTTATTTCTTTCTAAAACAGTGATATGGGTTACAAGAAGGGAATTAAAAGGAAGGATGATGCATAGTGTATTTTTAGAAAATTTCTTACTAAATTCCACTGACTAGAAACCCCTGGAAACCGACGGAGACCAACTAGCCTCAATCCCCACCCAACCCCACCCCCAAACCAGTTTCTTTTCCTCCCAATCAAATAATTTTGTTGCTGTGATTCAAATCCAAGTTGTCTTTGATGTAGGTTGTATTTCTTCTACTCGCTTATCTGCCAGGGCTGATAGGAGATCTTATCTCTCCTCTCCTCTCTTGCCCAGGAACAGGCGAACAAAGAGCCTTGTTCATTTTACCAGCATCACATTACCACCATGGAGGAGAAATTTGGAAGGGCAGGAAAGAAGCACAGAGATTCTTAAAATTGGCAGCCTCTTACAGACCACTATACTCCAACCAATCCATTTTACAAATAAGGGAACTGAGGCTCAGAGAGGTAGCTTCCACAGGACACAGAGATTGCTAGTGACTAGGTTAATGATTCTTCTGTTAGTACTTTCCCCCAAGATTCTAGGATTTGCCTTTACCTTCAGAATAGCTCACCATTGCTCCCTCACATTATCATTAAAAAAAAAAAAAAAAAAAAAAGCCTGTCGATAGGTTAAAAACTCTTGTGAAATCAGGAGACCAGGTTCAATTGCCAATTTACCAGTAGCAGGAAAACAAGTTCTTGCAAGAACCTGGCATTAATGAAGCTAATTGAGAAAGAATCAACCTTCTCTTCTGAAAACCACCATCACTAATATTGTATTCTTTTATTTTCTTGTGCTATTTTTATTTTTACCATGAAGTGTATTAATTCATTGCTTTCACCTTTTTTTTTTTAAGAAAGAAATTACGAGTGTGTAAAATCTTAAAGTAACAAGACTGGCCAAGCTGGAGCCTTTCAAGAAGGGGAGGCCTGGAAAACCAGACAGGGAGCTGAAGCTGGAGAAGACAGAGATCAGGAACTTGGGAAAACCTTCCAGTGAAGGAGACGACACACAAGCAAATGACACCATGTGGCTCTTTAAAACCCAGACACCAGGGCTGTTTCTCAGTTGATGTAGCCAGAACCCAGCGGGGGGCGGGGGGGGGGGGGGGGGGGTGCTGTATTTGAACCAACTCCAACAGAGTTGGAGAGGTTCCACTCAGATTTCCAACCAACCGGGGTGGAGAGCTTCCACTTAAAGAATCTTCCAATGTGATCAAGTCACTGAAGGAGTCGTGACACAGTGGGTAAAAACCAACTGCACTAAACAGACCTCAGATATGCTCTTCTGAACGCTTTATAACAAGCCTGTGAAGGTAGCAAATATCGTCAAGCTTTCATAGATAAGAAAATTTAGGCTCAGGCAAATAGAAGAAGAAAAGTATGTGGTAAATCCCCCTAAATGTCCTCCATCCATCACAGTTCCCAGAAGGAACCACTAAATTGCCAAGGTGCTAGGAAACAATCCAGACTTTTTTTACGGCTGTGCATGCAGGTATCTGCAGGAAGGGTAGATCACTTCATGGCAGAGGCTCCAGCCCACACCCAGAACAAATGGTCTAAGCCGGCTTTAATCGCAGCATTCCCATAGCAACCTTGTCTCCATGGTAACTAAAAACTGGTCTGATCAGTCATAGCTAATAGCACAGGGGAGCAGAGAGGGACCTTCGAGATCATCACTCCATAGATAAAGAAATGGAAGCGCGAAGACATTATTATTTTATTAATCATAATTAATGGTAACTGCCCATCCTGACACTGGTCATGCTGATAATATCCACCTTTGCCTCTGTCCTTTCTCCAGACCAATAATACATACAACTAATCTCCAAAAAGACCCTCAGAGGTACCTTGTTATTGTTCCCACTTTATGAAGAGCAAGTATCCGAGGCTTGCCCAAGACGGACTTACTGGTCAATGGTGGAGATGAAATATGAAGTGCTCCTAACAATTCTCCGAGTTAGAGAACCAGAGCTACCGCTGTCTTCCAGAATGTGCTTCTGGGGCCAAATCATCCCATGAATGCCAGAGGATCTGCTGGGGGCCAGACACCAAGGGAGAGGTTGGAAGCACTGTCAGTTTGGCACACTCATGACTGTAATTCCAGGACTCTGCACTCTCATTACACCACTCCCAATAGCATAACTCCTCGCTGTGAGTAACCCTGGGTGGGGATTAGTTTTGTTCATTTTTGTTACACCAGCATCCTACAGTCTCCCCGGCATGCACAGGGAACTCAACAAGTAAATTACCTGATGCTTAGGTGCAAGCCACACTGGCCTAAGAGTTCCCTTAGTGTGTGCTCTCTAGCTTTTACACACACACACACACACACGCACACACATACGTTATGGCAAAGTGGTTAGGAAAAGTATTTTGTGATTGACTGCCAACAAATGGTTGGCAGTTTGATGAAAAAATCACTTTCCATATTGGAAAATACAGTTTGCACATATTTTATGTTCTATTCTAGACTCATATACACATGTGTAAATAATATTTGTCCAATTTAATCATTTATTAAGTTGCTTCATCTTTCATACATTGTTTTGGACAAATCTGATGAGAGTCCTTCCATGTAGTACTTTGTGTTATATATTTTGATATTTGATCTGCTAAAAATGGCTCAAACTGGGCAAGAAATTCAAATAAACCTAAAGATTTTCCCACTGGTGGGGACCCAAACACTCCACTCCTTTTTTGAAATGATACGCCACATTAATTAATTATTATAAATAAACAATACTGATATTCTTTATTAATTTGTGTCTAGAGTTCATGTATTAAGACAACATGATATCTTCAGTTTAAATATGACATCATACAATTATTTCCCAGCCTTTGGGGGAAGGTCAAATGTAGTCAATATAACAGAGGGAGACTATGCAATGTAATTTACATTACTAGGAGAAATATTTTTCCACATAGCAGGACCTATTATTTCTGAAGTCTGCAAGATTCAGGAATTTCAGATTCTAAAAGTCTCACTTTCTAGACCATTATTACATTTTTTTCCCCAAGCAAGGAATAGGTGCAGAATTGGAACAAAGTCTGTTATATTCATATTACTATTAGTAATTTTAGTAACACAAGGACTAGTTACCATGATTTGTACCTATTAAACCTGAGTGTTCAATGAACACTGGTTTATTATTTTTTTAACTTTCCTTTAAGGATTCACAAACAACTAGTTTTTTAAATCTTCCACAAAGATTTTAAAAATCTTTCTGTGTGCATGTTCCACTGTCGTCATTCATTTTGCCTGAATATAAAATTATGCCCCTTTTAAATTTTGGTCCTGTGATGTGCCCTGATAGCATAGAGGGTTATTCCTTAGGCTGCTAACCACAAGGTCAGTGGTTCAGACTCACCAGCAGAGGAGAGATGAGGCCATATGCTCTTGAGAAAATTTGTAGTCTCAGAAGCCATATATGAGGTCATTAGGAGTCAGAATCAAATCAGGAATGGTTTTGACATTTAAATAAATTAAATAACTATATTTTACAAATAAAACTTTACCTTTGCATTTGGATGCTAACATAAAAATCCATATTTGAAAATTAAGAAGTGAAAATGTATTTGGGAGATGTAGCTTTGACCTTCAGCACTGAGACCGTCAAAAGAAACAATACTTACAAGGGAACAGGAAATAATTCCACTCATTTGCCATATGATGTTGATGTTGGTCCATTTGCAAGTTCCTGTGAGTGCTTTTCATCTTGAGAGAAAACTTAAAAGTTTGTGCACTCAGTTTCCATCCTTGATATGACATCTTCACAGCTCATCTGACTAACACTAAGATCTGAAGGGCCAAAAATCATTGCAAAGAGCACAATACAAACACAAGCACATGCTCAACTTTGGTTCACTTTGTGTAGGACCAGATGCATTGAGATTCACAGGACCGTAGCGCCTCTGGTGTGTTCTTGTGTGGTCAGTAAAAAACACCTGAAAAGGATTGTAATAAGAGTAGTACAGGGTCCCAATAAAATGAATTGAAAAAAAAAAGAAGAGAAACACATGAATATGAAAGTCCATATGCTTAAAATGAAAGTATAACTGTTATTGTATATGAAAAATATAAAATACTATTAGCACAGTTTTCATGTCACCACAGGTGGGCCAGGATTCTCCCCTGGCAAGATCTAGCACAGTGTGATCAACTCCATGATGGCATCTTCTGGGAAGCATCCAAGCATTGTGGAAAGAATAAACTTCCTTAATGGAGTCAGAGCCACATACAAACAAGGAAGCTTGCCATTGGGGTGTAGCCTCCTGTTAGTATCAATTACCAGTGGATGGAAGCTAGCTTCTCCCACTGATACATTTGGATCCTGCATCTCAAGGGTCGACTTTCTATTATATTGCCTCCCTCTCTCAGGAGCTATCAACAAACTTCTGACTTTGGATTCATTTGGCCAAACTTGAAGTTTTTCAGCTCAGCACCCACCAGCCTTTGCTCTTCTTGCTTCATACCCCTGCTTCCTGTTCATCAGTCTGGCAACTACACAAGTTATGAGAAGAGTTCAGCTTATTAGTCCTGCACCTTGAACCAGACTAGACTTGCCTGCTTCTAAAACTGTGGGAGCCATTTCTTGATATGAATCTCTTACTATCTGTATAGGCATCACTGGTTTTGTTTCTCTAGAAAACCTATCAAAAGAATCTATCACTGGGACAAGAGGAAAGTAAAAGGAAATAGAGGAAGGAACTAGGAGGCAAAGGGCATTTATAGAGGTCTAAATACAGGCATGTACCTATGTAAATATATTTATTTATGCTGATGGAAAATAGATCTATGTACATATACTTATAGATTTAGTGTTAGGGTAGCAGGTGGACATTAATGCAAGAACACTTTGTTCCATTAAATTGGCATCCCATGATACTCACCTTCCTGAAATGATTGCTGAAGACAAATGGGTGCATAAGCAAATATGGTGAAGAAAACTGATGGGACCCAACTATCTAAAGATATAGTGTCTAGGGTATTAAAGGCTTGAAGGTAAACAAGTGGCCATCTAGCTCAGAAATAAAAAAACCCACATGGAAGAAGCACACCAACTAGTGTAACCATGAGGTTTGATAGGATCAGGTATCAGGCATCAAAGAACTAAAACTTATATCATTTTAAATGAGGGGGAAGACAGACTGGGGACCCAAAGTCCATCTGTAGGTAAAGGACATCCCCTTACAGAAGGGTTGTGGGGAGGAGATGAACCAGTCAAGATACAGTGTAGTAACAATGAAATATGCAACTTTCCTCTAGTTCTTAAATGCTTCCTCCCACCACTATCATGATCCCAATTCTACCTTAAAAATCTGACTAGACCAAAGTATGTATACTAGTACAGATAGGAACTGGAAACATAGGGAATCCAAGACAGATGATCCCTTCAGGACCAGTGGTGAAAGTAGCAATACCAGGAGGGTGGAGAAAAGGTGAGGTAGAAAGGGGGAACTGATTATATGGATCTACATATAACCTCTTCCCTGGGGTACAGACAATGGGGACGTTGGTGAAGGGAGACATCAGACAGTGTAAGATATGACAAAGTAATAATAACAACATATAAATTATCAAGGGTTCATAAGGGAAGGGAGCAGGGACGGAGGGGGGGGAAATTAGGAGCTGATACCAAGGGCTTAAGTTGAATGCAAATGTTTTAAGAATGATGAGGGCAACAAATGTACAAATGTGCTTGACATACAATGGATGGATGGATGAATTGTGATGAGTTGTATGAGCCCCCGATAAAATGATCTTTAAAAGAAATAAAATCATTTATTGCATTAGGCAAATCTACTGTACAAGACCTCTTTACAATTTTAAAGAGAAAATATGCCACTTTGAAGACTAAATTTCACCTGACCCAAGCCATGGTATTTTCTTTCTTTAAAGATAATTTTTGTGCTGAACCCCGGTGGTGTAGTGGTTGAGTGCAGGACTGTGGCCCATGGGCTTGGCAGTTCAAATCCAACAGCAGCTCTCCAGGAGCAAGGTTGGGTAGCTACCACGACCACCAGAGGCCAGTGATGCCCCCCAAGAAAGATCATCTTATTAGAGACGCTTAAAACACTTATAACAACCCACATAATAATTGTAGCAAGAATATTTGTACATATGCCGCCATCAGGATTTTATAAGCATTTATATTCTATTGAGCCCTTTGTATCAGTTTCTCTTTTTTCCCTCCCTTTCGCCTCCCATCCTTGTGACATCTTGATAAATTATAATTATTATTTTCATGTGTTAAACTGACCACAATCTCCCTTCTCCCATGGTTTCTGTTGTTCATCTCCTCCTGGGATGGTGGTGGGATTATGTGATCCATCGTTGTGATCAGTTTTTCCCTTCATCCCCTCCCCTCTCCATTTTCCCCTAGCTTCCTGGCACTGCTACTCCCATTTCTGTTCCTGGGGGGTTATCTGACCTGGATTCCGTGTGCCCTGAGCTCTTATCTGTATCTGCTCCCATCTAGCCCAAAGTGAAAGACAGGACTGGGTCATGATAGTGGAGGGTGAAAGACCCAAGGAACCAGAGGAACACTATCTGTTTCATCAGTGCTTACTGCACCTTGGTTGACTCATCCCTTCCTGTGACCCTTTGGTGAGGGAATGTCCTATTGTCTACAGGTTTTGGGTCTATGCTCTGACCCCCCTTATTCTCAACAATGTGTTTTTGCTTGTTTTTTGCCTTTTGACTGATCCTGTCAACACCCCATGATCACACAGGCTGGTGTGCTTCCTCCAGGTGGGCTCTGTTGCTTCCCTGCTAGATGGTTGTTTGTTTAACATCAGGCCTTTAAGGTCCCAGATGCTGTATCTTTGGTTAGCCAGGCACCATCAACTTTCTTTACCACATTTGCTTGGTACCCATTTTTGCTTCTGCAATCGTGTCAGGAGGGTGAGCAAAACAAATGCCAGGTTGTGAGAACAAAGTGTTCTAGTATTGAGGGAGGGCTTGAGCATAGGCCAAAGTACATATGCCAATACCTCTATCTTTATGAATTAATATATTAACATATATACAAACCTATGCTTATATCTCTATCCAAAGCTTTGCTTCCTAGATCTCTCCGCTGTTTTCTTCTACCCTCCCCCTGTCCCACCATCATGCTTGCTCTTCTTCTGCCTCTTCCTAATTCCTCTCGGCAAGATTGCTATTGCTCCAACACCTCCAGGATCTTGATGTCTGCCTTGTTGATTTTAATTCCCTAGTGATTCCCCTGTCTCTGGTGTTGTTTGCTCACTGCTCTCTTCTGGTACCTCCTCCCCCCCCCCCCATGTCCCTCTGGAACCATTGGTTCTATTGCTTTCTTCTCAGGCTTGCTTTCCTATCTTATACAGGGAGGCAAACAAACATTAATGGAAGGAAGACAAAAGATTGAATAGATAGAGAAAAATAAACAACTAGAAAAAAACCCCAAAGCATACATAATTCCAGATCTGCCTGCTGACCTTCTTAACTATCTCCCCACAAGTCCTAGGGCATTATAGGAACTGCCCCCTCCTAGCTTGAACGCTATTTTGGGATTTTTTAGAGGCTTTGTGGCTTGGCTCTGCTATGATTGCTGATCTGTTATGTCCCTTTGTTGGTTCGCCCCGCTGTGGGGGTGGTCAAGCTGGACTTACTCTCTGCCATGTGTCTCCAGTATTATCCTCTGTTATGGTACATTCCAGTGAAGGGATATCTTGTCTCAAGCTTGTTGGCCTTACAGTCCTCTCTACAGCTTAGCTCCATACAGAAACATTATCCTTAGACCTTGGTGTACAGTATGGGGTTTAGTCCCTTGCTTTCTCTTTTTCTTTCTTGGTTTGCTTCTGTACGGGGCTGGCAGGCCAGTTCCTCCCCGCCCCCCATCCTGTAGGTTTAGTATTGTCCTCTGTGGCACATACTCCTAGTGGGGTGGGGCATGGGGGGTCTAATTGAGGCCGGTCTTATAGGTCTCTCTTCATGAATTTCTCCATGTGGATATGTTGTCTTCAACATTTGGTGTGTTGTGGTAGGGTCTGCACTCATACTCCCATTTCTGTGGAGGAGGCTGAACTTTTGCCAATGAATTTTTCTCTCCTAATATGCCGTGTGCTAGAACAAAGACAAAGGACCACCAACTTCACATCTGACATTATAGAGGCAAGAAACAATGGAACACAGTCTTTAAAATGAATGAAAAATAAGAAAATAAGAAAAATAAGAAAAATAAGGGCCACATATGGTTTCTGAGACTGTCAAACTCAATAGGAGGACAGAGTCTCATGGATTCCCCCATGGATCTGCTAGAGAAGATCCCTCATTAATCCCAAGCATCTGTGTGAATCAGCAGCAGGGCCTGTGCAGACATCAGATGAACCTCAACTAACGCAGGGGTACTAACACTTGGGAACCTCTGCTCCCTCTTAAACCAGCTGCACCCAGCTTGGGCTGGTTGACTTTTCTCCAGAGAACTCCGATTGCACATTGAATGGAGGATGTCTACTTTGGAACTAGAAATTCTAAGTGCTACTTCCTCTTAAGCTAAGTCTCTGCAGGTCAGTCTGCCTGCCTGCCCAGCACGGATCTTACTTTTGCCCACCTGTGGGTGAAGACTTCCATTTTTTGACAGCAGGGAAATACTGACATCAGCGAGAATGTCTACACAATGGAGAAGGGTCAAGAGTCTAGCTAAAGGTGGAGTCCAGGATCCCTGAGCTCAGGAAGAGTTTCCCACTTGCCCTGCCCCTCTCAGTGAGGACTTCAACCTGTGCCCCTCCTTCATTTTCATCCCATGCTTCTAAAAGAATTCTTCCTTTCCACTGTTGTTGCATAAGCTAGATTGCCAAAACAGCAGAAATCTAGAACAAGACTTTCCCTTCATTTGTCCATAGTGTGTCCTGGTTCCTGCTAAGGTATGTACATAATTTTTTACAAGTGTATGCTAAAGAATTGGAAGGAAGAGGAGGCTTTCTATCCCCAGAAAGTTACAGTCTTGAGAACCGCCAGAGGGAGTTCCGTCCAACAGGGTCACTTTGAGTTGTAATTAACTCCATGGCAGTGAGTTGGGGTTTGTTTTTTGGAATGGGAAGAAAAGGAGTCTTGGTGGCACCGTGGGTCAGTGTTGGGCTGCACTTGCAAACCAACAGGCACTCTGAGGGAGAAAGATGACATTGTCTGTTCTCCTCAAGATTGACAGTCTCATTATCAAGGGTTTATGAGGAAGGGGGCGATCAAGGAGGGAGGGCTAAAAATGAGAAGCTGATACCAAGGGTTCAAGTAGAAAGTAAATGTTTTGAGAATGGTGATGGCAACAGAAGTGTGCTTGACACAATGGATGCGTGCATGGATTGTGATAAGAGTTGTAAGAACCCCAATAAAATGATTTTTTAAAAGCTTGTACCAGGAAAAATTAGAACATAATAAATATGCCATTTTAAAACAAGACAAGGGCTGAGCCCTGGTGGCGTAAGTGGTTGCGTGCGGGACTGCGGCCTGTGGACTTGGCGGTTCAAATCCAGCGGCGGATCTCAGGAGCAGCGCTGGGGAGCTGCCACGACCACCAGAGGGCAGTGATGCCCAAAAATCAAAAAACAAAAAAAAATTAAAAACAAGACAAAAAGAAAAGAATGATGGCAACATATATGCAAATATGTTTGATATAATTGATGTATGCATTATTATAAGAGTTGTAAGAGCACCCAATAAAATGATCTTTAAAAAAAGAAAATAAAAGAACCCCTCACCTCCCTCCCCCCCAAAAAAAAATTTATAGCCTCAGAAACCCTAAAAAAGGTCACTGTGAGTCAGAATCAACCTGGTGGTAACGAGAGCGGTAGACTTAGACACACTATTAAATGAAGCACCGAGTTTACTTTTGAATTGGGTGAGCTTTTTCATTTCTCGCGGTATCTTCTCTCTTCTTTGTCCCTCCCTCAGCCTGCTGTGTCTTTCTCCACCATCTTAGTGGTCCCACTCCTGCAAGTGCACCCAGCCAAAAGGGGCAGAGGCATCTTAAGGAAGGTCGTCATGAGCTTATTTAACATGTAGCAATATAGCTGGATCATCTCTGTGCATATTGCACCCATTCCCTTCCGCAGCTGTGGAGAGGCCAGAGGAGAAGCCATCGAGCTGCCTCTAGCCACCCCATCTCCTCCATTCCCTCCCACTCCTGCAGGAATGCCATCCTGCCCTGCTTTGATGGAGCCTGCTGCAGCCAAGCTGGGTGGACGAGGGCAGTGACTCTGAGACAGTACAGAGAAAGGGATCTGATACGTGCGTGCACTCGGGGTAAGCCACCAGACCTCTTCAAGCTGCCAGCTGTATGCTGAATTGTGCTGACTCCTGATTTTTCATGAACTGTCACCTTCGTAATTATGGGGAGAAGGAGAGGCTAATATAACCTCCTTCAAGTATTTGTTGGGCCTTTGTTCACTCATAGGACCCTCTAGTCACTCCTTAGATGCTTCTATCCGTGAGGTTCTCATATTTCCTTTCAGCAAATGAGGTGAGGGTCAAGCATTGGGGCTCACAGGGAAGGGTGCCTGGTGTCACTTCTTAGGAATGTCCCAGAAATGTCTCTTCTTCAGGGTCACAGTCTCCTTGCCTCTTTACGTCACTTCCCTGAAAATAAGTATCAGAACTTATTTTAAAGGTACTTGATATGAGAAATACTGTGAAATTCTCACTTTATTTAAAGCCCTAAGCTTAATCAGATGATTTCTCCATGTGCAATAAGCACATCCATTCTTCAACTTCTTGGGGAAATAAAGCAGGACATCTACTTGCAGATTCATCCATTTCTTTCTCTGGCATCTCTCTTTCTCATGTCCTTTTCCCCCACCTACCAACTGACTTTCTAGATCAATGACTTATCAGTTAATTGATGTATCATATAGGTAGGGATCATGACACAAATAAACTGATCAGGATAAAGACCCCTGCCCACAAGTATTAATCTGTCCTCTTCTCAGAACCGTCCTTTTGTGCTGACACATAGTTTCAGGAACCTTCCAATTTGGCTAGACTCCAATTGTTAAAATACAATGGAATCAGCTGAGGGGAGAATTTTTAATGCAAAGTCACTTTGTTTGTTTTTCTTTTAAGACACAAAAGTGCAGTGAATTACTTAACAAGACCCCTTCATTTTGTGGTCTGATGTAAATGTTAGCCTCTATGTCTATCAACATGGCCTCGTTTTGGAATGAGTTGTCCATTATGGTAACGAAGCAGGATATAGCATGAGTCACAACCTTGCTAGAGCATGACTCGAGACATCACCCTTAGTTCCCCTGAGGGTCTGTCTACATCCAATATGTAGGAATGCTCTGGCAAAGTTCACTTTCTGTTTCTGGATCTTGTCTTTTGATCTATTGATTTGCAGTCCCTGCAGCCATGTGGGTAAGAAGAGGTCTTTAGACTGATGCTTGATGCACAGATGGCGGGATTGCCAGTCTCACAAGCACATGAACCATTTCCCTGGTGGTTCTTGAGTTCTATGAGATACTATAGTGAATTACCAAAGATGGGAGGGAGTGTACAATGGGTAGAATGGGTACGATGTAGTGGTGGTACAGAAGTTAGGAAAAGTTGAGCATTTGAAACTTCTTTAACTTCCATTTCATAAGAAGGATCACTTCATGGTCCTTCTAAAAGTTGAGGCTGCCTTACTAATCAGATGTCAGTGATGACACGGGTGATCAGACAGCCCTAATGGGAGGGGGCATGAAGGCTGGACCTGGAAACTTTTTCAAAAAATCATTTTGTTGGAGGCTCATACAACTCTTTTCACAACCCATACATCCATCCATTGTATGCAAAGTACATTTGTACATTTGTTGTTATTTTCATTCTCAAAACATTCTTTCTACTTACGCCCTGGGTAGCAGTTTCTCATTTTCCTCTTCCCTCCCCATTCCCCCCTCCCTCATGAATCTTTGATAATTTATAAATTATTCCTACTTTATCATATCTTACATTGTCTGATGTCTCCTTCACCCACTTTCCTGTTGTCTGTAACCCGCTGCCCTCCCAGGGAGGAGGTTATATATAGATCCTTATAATCAAATAATCGGTTCCCCCTTTCTACTCCACCTTCCCTCCACTCTCCTGGTACAGCTACTCTCACTGCTGGTCCTGAAGGGATCATCTGTTCTGGATTCCCTATGTTTCCAGTTCCTATCTGTACCAGTACACATTCTCTGGTCTACTTGGATCTGTAAGGTAGACTTGAGATCATGATAATGGGGGGTGGTAGTTGTGGTGAGGAAGCATTTAAGAACTAGAGGAAATTTGTATGTTTTATCACTTTACCCTAACTTGCCTCCTCCCTGAGACCCTTCTGTAAGGGGATGTCACTTCACCTCCTGATGGGCTTTGGGTCCCCAATCTGTACTCCCCCTCATTTATGATACAATTTTTAGTTCTTTGATGCCTGATACTTTGGACCTGGAAACTTGTTCATTGAAGAACCCTGTAGAAAGCTGGAAACTGTAGCAAGGTTGACCTGCCCAAGACCTAGGTGGTCAGGAAGTCTGAGAGAGAGCAAGAACCTTCTAGACCAATAAATACAGAAGGCCATGGTCAGCATCAGAAGAACCAAAACAAGGAGAGCAAGTGAGAAGGGATTGGATACTTTACGATGGACAACTGGCAGTTCCAAAGGCTCAGGTGGAGGAGAGCCAGCAGGGAGGAGCCTGCCCCAGGACTTGCCCCACCGGATCCTCTGCAACCCTGGCTACTTGTGGGCTTTGAACCAGAGGCAGGACCCCTTTATAGCTCTTCACACACCAACCCTGGCAGACGAGAGATGAATTAGCTTATAGGCCAATAGGACACACACTTGAAAAGACATACACTTATCATAGTCCATATCAACCTATGACCATCTATGTGTGTCAGAGGATAGCAGCTCCATAGAGTTTTTGATGGCCTATTTTTTGGAAATAGATTGCCAAATCGAGTCACTTCAAGGTGTAATAGTACTCCAAACCTTTTACTTAGTAGCAGAGGTGTTGTTTTTGTTTTTGTTTTTTTTTTAACTAGTTGCACTACTCAGGAACTCTGTCTTTAAGGAAGGGTACTGGGGATGTTCGCCATGAAAATTATTGCTTTCCAAATCAGGTGATACTGCCCGCTAACATCAAACCAAACTCATTGCTATCAAATTGATTTCAAATTCATAGCAACTCTAGGCCCCGTGGAGGGGGGCTACTGCAACTATCCATGGCGGCTACAGAAGTAGACACTTGTAAGTTATAATGGATTAGAGTACAAAAGATTTCATATCTAGGAAGACTGACTATTTTTGTTCTAAAAAGTGAGTCTTAGGACCTTGAAGCACCATATTTTTCAGAGTATAAGACACACCCAGTTTTTAGAGCAGGAAAACAAGAAAAATATTATGAACCAAATATTATCCATGGACTAAAATGTTCTGGGGTTCCACACCTTTGGACCTCAAGACACAACCTCCTTTCCACCCACTCCTCACTTTAGGGGGGAAGGTTCATCCTATGACCTGAAAAATACAGTATTTACAGGCTTTTTCTTTTTTCTATCACTGGGGGGTTTTGTTGTTGTTTTTTTGTTTGTTTTCTTTTGTTGCTTTGTTTTGCTCTGTCTCATTTCGATGCACATTATTATCTCCACAGGACTATCTAGATAAGAAAGGCAGGACAAATAATCTGGAGGAGAAGACAATGAGACTAAAGTTTCCAGGGAGACATGGGGGGGGGGGGGAGAAAGTAGTGTTAACAAACCCAGGGACAAGGGAACAAGTGATTGAAAATCGGTGGTGAGGAGGGTGTAAGCGGCCTGGTAGGGTTTGATCATGGGCAATGTAACCAAAAGGAATTACTGAAACCCTAATGAAGGCTGAGCATGCTAGTGAGTCAAAAGGAAAAAAGAATAGAAGAAAGAACTAGGAGGCAAAAGGTATTTATAGAGGTCCAGACACAGGCATGGGCATATGTAAATATATTTATATACGATGATGGGGAAATATATCTATGTGCATATATTTATAGATTTAGTATTAAGGTAGCAGATGGACATTGGGCCTCTACTCAAGCACTTCCTTAATGCAATAACACTGTTCTATTAAAATGTCATTCCATGATGCTCACCTTCCCGGTACAGTCGCTTAAGACAAAGCTGGTGCACAAGCAAATGTGGTGACGAAAGCTGATGGTGTCTGGCTATCAAAAGATATAGTGTCTGGAGTCTTAAAGGCCTGAAGACAAACAAGTGGCCATGAAGTTGAGAAGCAAAAAAAACCCATATAGAAGAAGCACACCAACCTGTGTGATCATGAAGTGTTGATGGGATCAGGTATCAGGCAACAAAGAACAAAAAATGATATCATTGTGAATGAGGTGGAGTGCCGAGTAGGGACCCAAAGTCCATCTGTAGGCAAGTGGACATCTCTTACAGAAGGGTCGCGGGGGGGGGGGGGGG
>PVJH01017219.1:0-30020 GCA_004026705.1 Nesogale talazaci | reverse complement strand
AGAGTGGTGATAGTGGGAGGGTGGAGAGGGGGTGGGGTAGAAAGGGGGAACTGATTATAAGGATTTACATATAACCTCCTGCCTGGGGGATGGGATGGACAGCAGAGAAGAGGGTGAAGGGGGATTTCAGAGAGTGTAAGACATGACAAAGTAATAATAATCTATAAATTATCAAGAGCTCATGAGAGAGGGGGGCAGGGAGGGAGGGGGAAAATGAGGAGCTGATACCAAAGGCTTAAGAAGAAAAAAAATATTTTGAGAATGCTGATGGCAACAAATGTACAAGTGTGCTTGACACAACAGATGTATATATGGATTTTGGTAAGAGTTGTATGATCCCCCAATAAAATGATTTCTTTAAAAATTGAGTGTTAGACCAAATAAGGTTGGGAATCTATGATCACTTGTAAGTATGAGTCTCCCTAGAGTACACATATTTTTGAATTTTGAGATTCTAGAGATAAGGTAGGTATTGATGCTGAAAACCAGTTTTCATTTTAGCTTAAAGAACTGACTCTGACATCAAAACGGAGGGCCTCTGAACCAACCTGTGCCTGCCTTGCTCATTTAAACTGCTCTAATACTTTGACTTCTAATGCCAAACCAATGGTGATCAGTCCAAAGCCACTAGTCACTTCACAGCAGAAAGATGTGCCAATCTACTTTCATAAAATTACAAAGAAGCTGGTAAAGTTCTGTAGGGACATTATGAATCAGAATTGACTTGATGGCAATGGAGTTTAATATCCTTGCCTATCAATTCACAGCATGAACTCACTAACCAGCAATGACTGGCTATGAAGAAAAATTTACTAAGATCTTCTGATGGTTAAATTTGTGGGCTAACTTTGCCTTGATTCTCAGTGGTTTGACAGTTATGGACTATAGCTCAACATAAAATAAACAAACCTTCTCACACCCAGGCCAATGGACAAGATATGATAAAAGAAGAAAAAAGTCAAGTATTTAAGAATCTCATTTTACTTGCATTTATAATCAATATCTGTGGAAACAGCAGTCAGGAAATAAATGATATATTACATTGGAAACATCTGTTTCAAAAAGATTTTTGAATGTTTTAAAAAAGAAAAATATCACTTAAGAGACTAAATTGTGAGGGGAAAAAAAGACTAAATTGTGCCTGACTCAAGATGTAATCTTTTCAATCTCCTTACATCATATGAAAGTTGCTTGAATAAGGAAGACAGAGAAACTTATACCTTGGAATTATGGCATTGGAAAAGAATATTAAATTTACCGTGGACCGCTAGAAGAACAAACCTGTCTCAGAGGAAAGATAGCCAGAATGTTCCTTAGAAGTGAGGATGCCAAGACTTCATATCATGTACTTTGGACATGTTATCAAAAGAGACAATCTCTGGAAAGCCATATCACTGCGTGGTAAAGTAGAATGTCAGCAAAATTGAAGAAGGCCATCAAGAAAATCGATTGACACAGTGGTTGCAACAATTAGTTCAAGCATAAGAATTACTGTGAGGATGATGCAGGACCAGGGTGTTCCATTTTGTTGGATATAGAGTCACGCAATGACTCAGAACTAAACCAATGGCACCAAAAATAATACATAACAAGATGCCTACCTTATTTGTCTACATTGATACCACAAGAGAGTTCCCAAAAGGTTAGTCTAGGTTACCTAGGTTAACTTAAAATTGCCATAAGTGTCCAGTGACGCACATGTTGTACCACATGTCTTCTTCCTTTACCTATGTCAATTGGAGTTCTTTGTAAGGATTCTTGGAAATGCATTAGCTTCATGATATTCATGAAATCTCAGTTCTGAGATTTCTGGAAGCAGACAACTAAAATCCAGTCTGCTCCTCCTGTGTCTGTTCATTCCAAGAAAGAGAAATCGTCATTGTATGAAAACCCCATCATCCCATGTCCTGGGGCTATTGCTGATCACAGGAAGAGCATATTTAGACTCCCACCTCCTCCAGGCTGAAGCAGCAAAGCAGGTTTTTCCTCGTGTTGCTCTCAGGTGCCTTTGAGACACTATGCACAACAGTGACCCATAGTGACCCTATGCACAACAGAACAAAACATGACCCAGGCCTGGACCATCTTCACAACTATTCCTATTGTTGAGTTCATTACTGAGGCCACAATGTCAACTCATCTCCTTCAAGGCCTTCCCCTACTTTACCAAGCATGATATACTTCTACAAGGACTGATCTCTCAACAACATGTCCAAAGTATGTAAGACAAAGTCAGGCCATCCTTGCCTCTCAGGAGCACTCCGGACATATTTCTTCCACGTGCGTATGAGGCAATGGAAAAAACCATGGCTTGCGTCAGGCACACCTTAGTCCTCAGAGCAACATCCTCACGTTTCAACACTCCAAAGACGTCTTGTGCAGTAGCTTTACCTAATGCAACTCCTCTTTTGAGCGCTTGGTTTTTGCGTCCATGAGCACTGATAGTGGATCCAAGCAACACAAAATCCTTAACAGCTTCCATTCCCCCCCCCCCCCCATTTATCATGATGCTACCTACTGGCCCAATTGTGAGTATTTTGGTCTTCTTTACATTGAGTTGTAATGCATAATGAAAGCTGCAACCTTTGATCTTCGTCAGCAAGTATGTCAATTCTTCCTTGACTTCATCAGCCAGGGTTGTGTCGCGAGTTGTAAATAAGACTTTCTCTAATTCTGGTGCCACATTCTTTTTCATATAATCTTGCTTCTCTGGTGATTTGCTCAGCAAACAGATTTGATCAAGATGGTGATAGGATACTATCTGGAGGCACACCTTTCCTGATTTCAAAGCATGCCCTATCCCCTTGTTCTGTTCACACAATTGCCTCTTATTTCATGTACAAGGTCTGGTGAGCAGAATGAGGTGTTCTGGAGTTCCTATTCTTCTCAAGGTTATCCACTGTTTGTTATGATCCACACAGTCAAATGCTTTGTCATGGTCAATGAAACACAAGTAAACATCCTTCTGGTATTCTCTGTTTTGAGCCAAGGTGTACTTGATATAAGCAATGATAGATCCCTTGTTTCCATGTCCTCTTATAAATCTGCCCTGAACCTCTGGAAATTCCCCATGAATGGACAAAAAAATTGTTAGAATGCCTTCAGCAAAATTTCATTTGCATGTATTATCAATGATAACGTTCTAATTTGTACATTCTGTCGGGACACCTCTCTTTGGAAAGGGTACACACATGTATCTCTTGCTGTCAGTCAGCCAAATGGCTATGTTCCGAATTTCCTAGCATAGACTAATGAATGTTTCCAGAGGTTCATCACCTTGTTGAAATGGGTATTCCATTGATTCTTGGAGTCTTCTTTTGGGGTATTGCTTTCAGTGCAGTTTGAACATCTTCCTTCAGTATTATTGGTTCCAATTCACAGGCTACCTCCTGAAATGGTAAAATGTCAACTAGTCGGCATGGTTCTTTATGGTACAATGACACTGTGTGTTGTTTCCATCTTCTTTTGATGCTTCCTGCATCGTTCAACACTTTGCCGATAAACTCTTTTCATATCATAACTTGACACTTGGAAGATCTTTAAAAAATGTGTTCAGTTTATGATATGCCAACTGTATTCTTCTCTTTTGGTTTTCTACCTCTGAGTCTTTGCACTTTTCATCATATTTGGCTTTGTCTTTTCAAGCTTCTCTTTGAAATGATCTAATAGCTCTTTGATTTCATCTTTCCTCCCACTTGCTTTAGCTACTGTGATCAAAAGTTTGAGAGTCTCTTCTGACGTCTATTGTAATCTCTTCTTTCTTCCCTGTCTATTTTTTGACAGGACGTACTTTCCTCGTGAATGACGTTCTTGATGTCCTCCCACAGCCCATCAGATATCCTGTCATATGCAGTCAGCATGTCAGATCTTTTCCCAAGGTGCTCTCCAAATTCAGGTGGGATACACTCAAAATCATACTTTGGCTCTCTTGCTTGGAGTTGTTTTAATTTTCTTCAACTTTAACCTGAACTTACATGTGAGAAATTGATTATCTGTTCCACAGTCGGCTCCTCACCTGTTTCACTTGCTGAGATGGAACTTCTCCAGCCTCTCTTCCCATAGAGGTAATCACTTTTATTTTTGTGCATTCCATCTGAAAAATCCCATCTGCATAGTTGCCTTTTGTACTGTTAAAAAAGTATTTTCCATGAACAAGTCATTAAGTCTATCATGTAGTCTCCAGCTTTGTTTCTATCACCAAGTTCATATTTTCCAACTATTGTTCCTTCCTCTTTGTTTCCAACTTTTGCCCTCCAGTTGACAATTACTATCAATGCATCTTGGTTGCATGTTTCATCAATTTCTGACTGAAGTTGCTGGTAGAACCTCCAATTTCTTCTTCACTAGCTTCTGTGGTTGGTGCATAAATTTGGGTAATAGTTCTGTTGGTTGAATTTCCTTGAAGGCAGATACATATAATCCTATCACAGACTTCATGTCTGATTTTGCAATGTCCTTTTTGGGGGAGGGTTATATTTCATGTGTTCTTTGGGGATTTTTTTTCTATTATGAACCCCCCCCCCCATTTCTTACTTTCTTGTGATGAATACTTTTGCTTTCTTTCTGAACATTTTCTCTTAGAGAATTTTTTTGGTGGCTACCACATATATAACATTATACAACATGCAATTGCAGCAATGTTTAACATATGAGAATTAACATACAAACTTAACATAACTCTATTTCTGATATGTTCCTCTTTTCTCTGTAAAAAGAACCATTATATATTAACCTCAATATGTAACCTGTATTCGATAAATTAATTTTATGCTTACATTTACTCTGAATTGATAATTGTTATTTGTGGTTTATTTGTTAGTTCGGTATGGTAGAAAGACTGGACTCTTTATTCCCATAATCAGTTATATTATCAGAAAATCACAGGAGTGTCATTTGAGTCAGCATTGACTCCATAGCAATGACTTGAACATTTTTTGGAATTTATTCAGTGAAAATAAATTGGCCCTTATTGCATTTGTTGCTGTGCTCTTTGAAGATAGCTCACTCTTTCTTATTTATATTTTTCTGTGTATAGTTAAGAATGTTTATATAATGTTCTTGCCTCCTTCAGCAATACTTAAAAAGGTGGTCTGATAGTTGCAAATTCCAGAGCTCATATTTGTTTGATAACAAATGGATTCTCCCCTCTTTTTTTGAAAGAAAAATTTTCTTGGTAAGGAATTCTTGTTTGGACATTGTTTTTGCTCAGTCTTTTATATGTGTTTTACTCTCTTGCCTTTAGAGTTCGAGGGCAGAAGTCTTCACTGATTCTTTTCTCTTGCTGTTGTATTCAAAATAAACACATTTTATTGTGAATTAGGTGAATTTTTACAGAGTAGATCACCAGTTTTACATTAGACAATTCATAAACATTTCCCCCATCTTACTGATGGCAGTTTTCTCAATAAAATATCACTTATCCCGTTTTCACTCTCTCTTTCCTATTCCTTTCCTAATCACTCTGAAATTTGTCTTTGGGTGCATACTGCCCTTTTAAAATCCCAAATGGTTGGTAATTTCAAGGTGTGCACACTTCCCTAGAATTATAATCCTCTTGGCTGGGCCCTGGTAGCCTAAGTGGTGGAGTGTGGGACTGCGGCCAGAGGGCTTGGCAGTTCAAATCCAGTGGTGGCTCTCAGGAGCAGTGCTGGGTAGTTCCCACGACCACCAGAGGGCAGTGATGCCCCCCCCAAAAACCAAACCAAAACAAAAAATCCCTCTTTATTGTTTGGCTGAAAATTGAGCTGTGGGATGAGTTTAGTTCCTGTCCTGAAGGGTTGCTGACAGCCATCATCTCAGGGGTTCCATCGGTCTCTGTCTAACCGCTAAGCCTGGTCATTTTTATGATTTTGAGTTTTGTTCCATTATTTCATTTTTAATATTTACAGTTTCAAAAGCCATAAGGGAAGTTCTACTTTTCCCACTAGTCAGCGGTAACTCTACTGCAGTGAGAGAGAAGGGAAGCAGCTAACGACAAGCAGAAAACTTTTCAGGCTGGAAGGGAAATAATTCAGCTCTGTTGGAAGTGTAATAGAAAAATGCAATATGATCACCTTCCTAAAGCCTTAGGCGACCTGGTCAGAAAGCTGGTCCTCAAAGGAGCTGCAAGTCAACACGGAGTTATTGATCACCTGCTACTCGCTAACTTCAGGTCCTGCCTTGAAACAGGGGTAAGTTGGGAAGAAAGCTCATGCCCACTCTTCTTTTGAAAGCAGCGTTGCCAGGGGCACAACACCTAGGTTTCTATAGTGGGCATATAGCGCTCTGGAAGACTCTCCGCAGGCCATAACACTTTCCATTGAGCAGCTGCGGGATTTCCTGCCAGTCTCCCACCACCTGTGAGAACCAGCCCCTGGAGCAGGAGCAGATGAGATGGCAGCTCTCGTCGGTCGTCTGCAATGTCTGTGGCTGCTCTCTCAAATTCAAGAGACCTTTCCCCAAACCAAATTCACTGCCATCAAGTGGATGCCGACTCGTAGAGACTCCCCTGAGCAGGGTGAAACTGTTCCTCTGAGTCCCCCAAACTGTAACTCTGTATGTGAGCATACAGCTGGTGGTTTCCACTTGCAGCCTTGTGATTGACAGCCCAATGAATACCCACGACACCGTCGAGCTCTGTGAGGTACTTATAGAGTAAGGCTGCTTGCCCTTAAAGCCAACAGAGATTCCTATTTGTCTAACTCTGGTAGGTAGAGGAAAGGAGACCCCCTGCAGGCTCAGCCAGTGAGTTGGGAACAAAGGAGGAATGAAAACGATCACTTCCTAGGATTATTTTTTTTCAACTTTCGAGTCCTCTCTCCCCCATTTTCTCAACTCCTTGGGCCAGATCCTCTACCTCATAGAGCAGACATCAGTGTCAAGCTCTCTGCTTTTTCTGCCTATCAGATTACTTTACTCGAAGACCCTAGTTTGAAATGCTTATTTGGAGAGACTGTTTCTTCCCCCAATGGGTGGAAAATGTATTATTATTCTTACCTGTAAAGTGTGACTTAGAATTTTCTGAGTGCTCCCTCCCCATATTAGGCATATATATCATAAAGATCCTTCTTTGTCTGTCGACATTGTTATTGTTGCTATCCAGTCATCCCCCAACTTATAAAAACCCCACGGACAACAAATCTAAATGCTGCCCAGTCCTGTGGCATCACCATGATTGTGTGCAGATTGGGCTGTTATGATTCATAATGTTTTCACTGGCTGATTTTCGAAGCACTAGATCACCAGTCTTCTTTCTCACGTTGGTCATTAGTCTCTGCCCAAACCTGTTCTATTATCTGTGGTAGTTACCCAATTTCATGTCAACTTTGTAAACAAGAATGAAAGGTGGCATCTAGCCTGTCAATCAGGTCACAGGCTGCTGATCCCTCCTTGTGGGCGTGGCCTTCTCATGAGGATTCTGGGAATTCTTCTCTTCCTTTCTAGAGGGGGATACTGTCATCTCATGCTGTATTTGTGTGTAGAGGGGAAGGGATTTTTGTTCTGTGCTTTTTTCTGTGCGGAGTCAATTTTGTTTCCAGATTTTCTTATCAATTCTTTTGTATCTGTTGTTTAGTGTTTAACTGAAAACCAAAAAGAATTTACATATTTACATAACACACACAAACATGAATGAGAGAGTACACCCCTGAAACATAATGTTTTCAAAGCTATGTATTTAAAAATTTTTACAAAATAATCTTATCACCTTCAAAGTACTCTCCTCTACACTTTACATTTATCAAACCTGCAATTCCACTCTTAGAAACATTTTATAACTCATCTGTTTGGGCGACTGGCAGCATCTCCCTCATTTTTGGTTTGCTTGTTTGTTCTGTTTACCTCTTCGACATTATCAAATTGCTGTCCTTTCATGCCCTTCTTTATTAGAGGAAACAAAAAAAAAGTCACGCAGTGTGAGGTTAAGTGAGTCAGGTGTGGGGGGCAAGAAAGGTAGGCTGTTTTTGGTCAAAAACTGGTGCACTGAGATGGCTGCATGAGAAGGTGCATTGCTGTGGTGAAAAAAACCAGTCCCATCTGCCACAAATCAGGCCTTTTTAATCTCACACTGGTATGCGAACTTTCCAGAAACTCTGACTACAAAGCTTGATTAACAGTCTGATTTGGTGCAAAGAATTCCAAATGCGCTATGACAAGTTGACATTTCGTCCAATCAGGAAGTTGATGAATGTCCAGAATGAGGTTTGTCATCAATCCACATTTCACCTTTCCTCAAAATGAGAAAACCACTTGTACACTTGAGTTTTTTCCCATAGAGTTGTCCTTGTAAGCTGTGTTCAATATCACAACAGTGTCTGCAGCATTTTCCCTGAGCAGGAAACAAAATTTTACAGCCATGTGCTGTTCTCTTAAATTGGCCATCCCCCAAAAAACAAGGTTCAAGTAAAATTGCTTTTACAAACTCACTGTGACCAAAGGGAATCTTCCCAGACAATGCTGGGGGGGGGGGGGGAGATGGAAGGAGTAAAAAGTGGGAAAAAGCAGCACAGTACTAGGATACTGCTATACACCAAACACAGCAGCAGTAGGAAAGTGGAGAGAGACTACACAGATGAAATAAGTCACAGGGTCATGGAAGAAGGGTTCAGGTGAGGGAAAAGGAAGCAGAAAAAGAGGAAGGAGAGAGAACTAATAAGAATGATTTTTTTAACAAAATGATTCAACACTGTTGGTGGGGAGGGGCCTGGCCAGCTGTGGGATGCCATGCCGCTCTGTTCACAAGAAGGTCGTGCAAGGTAAAGGGAGAGTAAAAGCTCTCTGATTATTCAGCTCTGATAGAGTTGTTGCTGCAGCCATGGGCAAGTGGAGCCCCTTATCTGGTTCCCACCCCATTTGGAGAACTGCTTATGATCATTAAAAATGGCCACCCTGTGCCAGTTAACAGTTCACTGCTCCATAGGCCTCCTATGCCTTCTTTTTCATTTTTTCATTCAGTTGCTTCTTATGATCAGTAATTGATCTTTTTTATCCTTTCTTTTGAAGCTCTGGGGTCCAGGATTTCCGTGGTATCAAGTTCACTTGGTTTCTTGGGGTTTTTTTTGGGGAGGGGGAGGGGGGATGGTAGAAGATCTGGATAGTGTATCTGTCGTGTTGAATCATCATTTGCATGCACATTACACTTTTTTATGGCTCTTTTCAGCTTATGGCATGAAGGAGTCACACTAGTCCAAGTTAAATGTGGACCCCCAAAGGGTTGCATCAGCCGAGCTGTGAGGTTTTAAACTTGCGACAAGGGTCAGAGGGAACTTTTCCACTCATTGCAAGGAAAGCCCCACTGAAGCTTCCTTGAGGCACAAACACTTAAAAGCCACGAACCTTCAGGGGGTCGTCCTTAGCCACTCCAATCTGCACAAGGAATTGGCCAATGTTTTTGTGCTGGTCACCCTGTCGCTGAATCCCTTCTCCATGTTCTGGATGCTTGGACACAGCACCTTCACTAACTTCTTCTTGTTGCCTTCATCAGCGATCCCTTGAACAGTGGTAAGGTCTTCCTGCCGTTGTGCTGTTGAGTTCTTAGATGGATAGAATCCTCGGTCCCCGCAGGCAGCGGGTCATCACCCTCACCTGCATCAGCAAAGGGGTCAGAAGAGTGGAGGTTCTGGATAGTGGACATATGTTATGATTTCTTTTCCTCGGTGGAAACAGCCTGTGGCTGGAGAAGGTGAGCAGGGGGTACAGAGTGTCCAGAAGCGAGGGGGGTCCAGAGGGAGGCTGCTGAGTCCTCGGTGGCAGCAACTCAGTGACTGGGGCGACACTTTTATTTTATTGACATAGAATTCTCACATAACTCATTGGTTTGAATATATTAAAATGAGGCAATAATGGCCACAATCCATTTTAGAACATTTGTTTCATTCTAATACTCATTTCCTCTCATTTCATTTCCCCCTATTTCCCCAACCATAACCCTAACAAACTATTAATCTAATTATCCTCGCTATAGATTTAGCTATCCTGTGTTACTTGAAGATGGTACAAGAAACAAAGAACAATGTGTTAGTCTGGGTTGACTAGAGAAACAAATTTGTGGACACTAGTATGTGTATAAGAAAAGCTAGGGCTGAGCCCCGGTGGCATAAGTGGTTGAGTGCGGGACTGTGGCCCGAAGGCTTTGCGGTTCAAATCCAGCGGCGGGTCTCAGGAGCAGCACTGGGTAGCGCCCACGACCACCAGAGGCAGTGATGCCCCACCCCCCAAAAAAGAAAAGCTTACATAAAGAGCAATTGAATATTGAAAAAATATCTGAAGGTAATGAGATCAACCTATTTGTCTACCCCACTCCTGGTACCATAATGTGTTAGTCTGGGTTGACTGGAAAAACAAATTCATGGACACTGATATGTTTATAAGAAAGAGGTTTATATACAAGAGCAATTAAATATTGAGAAAACATCTCAGCCCAGTCCAGATCAAGTCCATTAGTCTGATATTAGCCCCATATGCCTGACACCAATTTATAAAGTCCTTTTCAGATTCACAAAACACATATAATGATGCCGAGTGCAGAAAGATCACAGAGCAGTGGGTTGGAAGTCTTGTGGATCCAGTGACATTGTAAGCATCTCAGTGCTGGCCAGGCTTTAACGTGGTTTTTCTGTCTGACTTTATCAGCCTCCTTCCATGTATCTTCTTCACAGGGATGTCTCACAGGGAGTGAACCAAAAGAGAGTGTCTGATGCCTCCAGAGTGGAAAAACAGGAGTCGCCAGAATTCTCAGGAGAAGGCCAGGCCCACACAGAGGCCTCATTGTCTCTGACCTGATTGACAGTCTAGACTCCAACTCTTCACTCTTAATCCCCAAGTTCCAAATTGACACAGATCATGGAACTACCACAAACAATAATAAAATAAAACACCAACACCTCAATCTAAAAGAAAGCAGAACATAATAAAAACTAGAATTAAAAATGAGTTAATAAAATGTTAAAATTTAAAAAAATGCTAAAATTTAAAAAATGCTAAAATTTAACCTTAACACATCTGCATGGACTTTCACAGTTATCCATAGCCTTGGACAAATGGTGTTCTCAGAATTTAAATCCTAATATAATTCCTCCTCTGATCATGGATTTTAGTATTTATACTCCTTGGATTACACATGAACTTTTTCTCTTTGGGCTTAGCTGATCTCTCCTTAGATGCCAGTTTGTTTTAAGACAAGCATTTAAGATCTCTTAAGATACTATCTTAAGCTTTTAAGATACTATTCTTTCTGATAGTTGGGTACCATCTGCTTTCTTCATCACACTTTTGCACAAGCATTCTTGATAAACATCTTTAGCAAGGTCTCTCCACATTACTGCCCCTATTCTGATTTGCTAAAGGCAACAATAGTTTGACAACACTCTAGCTACTGGTCCAAGCGGAAGTAGGGCTAAGATGAAGATAGTCTACTCTAAAGTAAGATCAACTCTAGTCAGTCAGTTGAGGTATGTATGCTTCAGGCTTTTTGTTGTTGGTTTATTGGAACACACCTCATCAGCTTTACTTGGCTCTTAAGAATGATGTTTTCTCAAACAAGCTGCCTTTTTCATTCATTTTTTTTCTTCTTGAACTCAATATGTGGGGACAGATTTCATTTGGGCTGTTTCCATCCCAAGAAGGTGATAAACTGCTTTGACTCCTGGGATCTAGTTTCCTGGGCTCAGGGAATTAAAGTGACACCAGTCATCTGCCATGGGTATTCTTTTCTTAGTCTTTAAGGAAGTGTTTTCTTAAAGCCACTTGTAAATGAAACAATAAACTAGTAAGCAGCTTAGTGGCAATTCTTTAGTCTTAGACATTAGGCTTTGTTATTGAATTATCTCTAAGTAAATAGTTTCTAGAAGCAGAAATCCAAGATCTGACTGAAAAAAAAAATGTATGGCATGTCCTGGTGACTTTGTCCAACTCCCTGGATCCCTTCCCATGTGTTGTTATTATTGTCTCCTCAAATAATATTCTGATGACTTATTATAGAGCTTCAAAGTTTTCATGGAAATTGAATTAAGATACTGGCCTTTTCCCACGGACTTAAAAAAAAAAAAGTCTTATAAGACCTGAATTCACTATCCTCTTTCCCAAAGCTTTTTGTTTTGACACTGCCTGGTTTAAATTGCATCTACTCCCAATCACTATATTCTGCTCTACTAATCTGGGGTGCTCTGTGCGCTTAGATTTCTGGCATGTGACAAATGTGAAGCAAGGGACCCTTTAATCTAGGGTTTGACTGGCCTTCATAGGACCCTACCTCTTCCTGTCCCCAGCTGTATCTTCCTACACAAGACATCCTCTTGGTTCAGTTCTCAGGGACTGCCACACATCTGGAGGTATACAACGTTCATTCCTTTAGAGGCTAACCGGAAAGTGGAAGGTTTGAGTACACCCAGAGTTACTTCAGACGGAGAAAGCCACTGCCATCACCCTCAGAGCCCAGCTTGGTCCTGATACACGAGGTCATCATGACTTGGAGGATACTCTCAGGCAGCTGCTCTTTTTTTTTTTTTAACAGCACCCCAGGTGTAGACACCTGGTGGCACACACAGAAGCTGAAGGAAGTTGCTGGGATTGCTGGAGAAAAAGCCAACATGGGAGGAAGAGTAGGTGCTCATGATGAAGAGAGGGTCAGGGGTGAAACTAGGGACTCAGAGCAGGGCAGTGATACCAAAGGATTAAACCCCAGGTTAAAACCTACTTAGACTGGGACGGGGCAAAAGCCTTTCAGGAAGTCTGGGGCCAGGAGAAACGTGCTTTGGCACAGGGAAGGTTAAGTTAAAAGACCCAGAGGCAAGGGAGCTTAAAGTGCTGAGAACACCTCACGTAATGCTAATGCGGATCAAAACCTTTCGACAGCATTTTACCACCTACAATGAATTCCTAGGCAGTGAGCCACACAGGAACAGGCCCTCACAACTCTTATCTTTTCTCACTTCCCTCTTCAACACTAGGTCATATACAGCCACCGCTGTAAGCAAACAATGAAGCAGGAGACGTGCCCCTCTTGGGCTGCTGGGAGGAACAAGGCACATTCTCCGACCAAAGACAAGACCTTGGGGTCTTGGCTGTGGCCGCACTGTTCAATTGGAGAAAGGACACAAGACCCAAAAGAAAAAAAGAAAAGGAAACAGACTGGCTAAGGACGGAGCAATCTTCCATTAGGAGCTGACTTCTGGGCCTTGCCCAGCTCTCCCAACTCTCATTGGTGTTTGTGTTTCTTCTGCATCTTTTTGTGGATCTTCCTCACCTCTTTGGGGCTCTTCCTCACCTCTTTGTGGTTCTTCCTCCCTCTTTGTGAACTTTATTGGTTGTTGACTGCAAGATGTACCAGGGCCTGGGGCCCAAGGCCATCCTGCATCATGTCAGCTCTGTGTTCCCCAAGAGTTCATTGTATTTGTTCCAAAACTCACTGCAATTATGTCATTTAATTAAACACTACAGCAAGTGAGGAAATTGAACTTCTGTCATTGTGTCTATGAAAACCAAGTTGAGCTACTTGAAAAAGATATAATAAAGAGCGTGCCTAAAATAATTGCTACTGTATTAGGTGTGCCTACAACTGTAAGAGCATGAAAAAAAAATCTGGAAGCATTCCATGCTCGGATTTCTTTGTATCATTAGTTCCCCATGTGTGTATGTTCTTAACTCTTTGTTGAGGCATAGCATTCCTACATCTAATCCAGCGGTTCTCAACCTGTGGGTCATGACCCCTTTGGGGTCGAATGACCCTTTCACAGAGGTGGCCTAAGACCATCAGAAAACACAGATTTCCCGTAGTCTTAGGAACTGAGACAGAGCTCTTCTAGCAGATACACTCACACAGTTATGAAGTAGTAACAAAAATAATTTTATGGTTGGGGGTCTGCACAACATGAGGAACTGTATAAAAGTGTCATGGCATTAGGAAGGTTGAGAAGCACTGATCTAACCTTAAATGTTATCTCGATAAATTTTTATCTCTGTAACCACCACCTGCATTAAGATAGCATTGATTTCCTCTATCCCAGAAAGTTCTCTATACCCTTTTAACAGTTAGTACCCCTCACTCTGAATGTGGCATTATTCTGAATCATCTTGTGATAGCTTTTCCATGTGAGACAAATGCAAGCTGAAAACACTGGACCATCATCATGGATGTGGTTCGAACAAGAAGAAGATAACCCCAGTCAATGACAGAAAAAAAGAACTCAGTGGATACTGATAATGGGCTCTGTGGATCCACCATCACACGAGCACTCACACTGGTGGCTGGAGGCCAGAGAGGTGTGATTCTTCCTTCAGTCCCAGATTCTTCTGCTGACCAGAAGTAAGGACCAGCCCCACCCTTACACACCTGTTGGCTTGTGATACACCCCTTACACACCCACACACACCCTGCTTCAACCGATGCTCAAGGTTCACCCTTATAGAACAGAGCCTGGCAGGCTGCACAGGTGACTGGCCCTTGTCAGCCTGAGCACAGGTAGGAATTCCTTATAGTGTCAGCTGCTTCGCCCCCAGCAGCAAAATGGGACTGAAAAAAATTCCTTCTGGAATAAGGTGTCCTGATGCCAGATAACCTTTGATGAGGCAGGAGTTCCATGTAGGACTGGGTGTCATGCTCACCCGCATCACAGCCTTCTTGGCCAGCAGAGGACACGGACATATATTGGGTGGTCTGCCTGCCTCCCTCCCCCCAATTTGGCCCTTCTGTGCCTGCCTCTCTCTCACTAGGGGTCTCCTTTCTTTCGCCTCCTCCTCCTTTTTTTGTCTTCTACCTTCCTTTACCCACTTCTCAGCTTCTCTTTTTCTCCCTTTCCTTCTGTCCTCATTTGTTTGCCTTTCACTTCTCTATATTTTCTTTCTTTGTATTTGAAGTTTTCACTGCTCTTTTTATGCCCTCCCATTGAATTTTCTTTACTTAATTCTCTTCCTTTCTCTTTCCAGATTGTTATTTTCCTTCCCTTTCTTTCTTTTGTTTTTCTTTTAGGTTTTCTTTCATGTTATCATGGCATATTCTCCTTCTTGTCTCTTTCTTATTTTAAAATACTTACTATTTTCTTTTATGCTACTTCCCTCCTCATTTTTCTTACTCCTTTCAAAGAGAGATAGCAACCATGTCCACAGTCCCCAGCCACACCTTTTCCCACATCACCTGAGCCAGAACCGAAGGAAGCAAAACCAACCCAACCTGCTCTTAACTGTGCTACACAGTGAAAGAGAACTGCATGCACATTCCCATCTTCGAGAGCATTTATCAGCATACACACAATGAACACACTGACCTGTAATCACCACAGTATCTCAGAGAAAACAGGCAAGATCTGTCCGCACGAAGAAACAAGAGAGAACAACCCAAAGAAGTGCCTAAAATACAGAACCAGATAACTTTTCTGTGGTCAAAAGGCAGAAGAATTATGTGACAAAGAAGTCAAAAGAATGATATTAAGTTTTTTTTCCCAATGGATTGAGAGAAAGATCAACAACAACAACAACAACAAAACCCACTGCCGATGAAATCAAAGAAAACACTAGAAGACTTTAGAACCCTAAAAAGATAATCAGGAATGGACATATTCTTGGTCCCCATGACCCCTGCAGACTGAACTCCCTTGTTCCAAAAGACAAAGCTATGACACCAGAGAAGTGGCAGCAGCAGAAGCAGAGTGGTGGGCTACCCAGCCCATGGAGCCAGGTAAGAGTACTTAAATGAGCAGGACACTCATTTTGGACCGGAGTGCCTCCAAGCACCTAGGTAGGAGAGCTATATTTCCAAAGTCATAAAGCTAGAACTGAATGCTTTGGGACAGAGACTTCTATTGGAGTGACTTGCCACTTGGGCAATTATTGGTAGCTCTAAGAGAGCTTTGTAGTATTGTCTAAGCAGGGCAGAGGACAAAGGACCACCTGGCTGGATCAGAGAGAGGCATGCCTGAGGTCGTTGCCAAAAAAAAAAAGACTATCCTGACACCCCTCCCCCACCAAACACACACACACACACTCACACACACACACACACACACACACACAAAACAATTGAATTCTGAGACAAAGCATGTTGTGTGCCCACTTATTTGAAAACTCTTTGCAAAAGATTTTTCCACCCTCCTAAGATCCTCATGAGGATTACCGGTGCTACAATCTTCTTTTTTAAAAAAAATCATTTTATTGGAGGCTCATACAACTCTTATCACAATCCATTCATCCATTTTGTCAGATACATTTGTATTTATGTTGTCATCATCGTTTACCAAACATTTTCTTTTTACTCGAGTCCTTGGTATCAGCTCCTCATTTGCCCCTCCCTTTCTTCCTCATGTAGCCTTGATAATTTATAGATTATCATTTTTTCATGCCTTACACTGACCAATGTCTCCATTCACCCACTCTTCTGTTGTCCATCCCACAGGGAGGGGGTAATAGGTAGAACATTGTGATCAGTTCTCCCTTTCTCCCCCCCCCCCACCTTCCCTTATACTCCTGGTATCACCATGCTCATTATTGGTCCTGAGGGGTTTATCTGTACCCATGTACAGCTCCTGGTCAAGCTGGATTTGTAAGGTAGAATTGGGGTCATCATAGTGGGGGAGAGGAAGCATTAAAGAACTAGAGGAAAGTTGTAAGCTTTATCAGTGTTAAACTGCACCCTAAATGGCTCATCTCTTTCTTATGACCCTTCTGTAATGGGATGTCCAATTGTCTACAGATGGACTTTGGGTCTTCACTCCCCACTCCCCCTCACTCACAGTGATAGGAGTTTTTGCTGTCCATGCCACAACAAAGGGTTTGGAAAGGTATGAGCCACACTAATTAGACACCCATTGGAAAATCCAGAACTGAGCATGCTCAGACCCAAGTCACCTAGGACCAGATGGGAGGTCCACTTGGGTACACGTTCTAGGCACCAGTGACATGACATCATATGGCATTTTAACTCAGCTAATAAGGTCAGATAATACCCTCAGCCAGTAATGCAGGAGGGAGGTAAAGGCAGGACCTGGGAGGAGGTTGCTCTCCTGGAATTTCCTCCTCTTGACTTTGCACTCCTTGGTTCCAGTATTCCTTTTTTATTATTATTTTATTTTAAACAGTCTCATGGGCACATAATCCACATATCATACAAGTGGAGAGTGCAGTTATATCAAGAAGAGTTGTATAATCATCACAGTCAATTTTAGAACATTTTCGTCTTTCTTGTACTTAAAGTTATTATCTCCCCATTTCCCACCAACCTTCAGTATTCTTTACATCTGGCTTCCCCAGCTCCCCTGAAGTGGCCATCTCCTGTCAGGAACTCTAGCAAAGGACCTGCTCAACTGTGCCCTTTCCAGAGATAGCATGTGCTTTTGAGTCTGTAAGACCTGAAACCCCCTTTCCCTCCTCAAAGTTATGTGGCTTTACAAAAATGCTTCATCCATGTGAATTCTTTCACCATTGAGAAACAAAGGCCAAGGTATTAGCCCCCCCCACACACACACATACACACCACCACCACCACCACCACCACCACCACCCATAAACGTAACAGAACCAGAGCCTCTTTGTTGAGAACCTCTTATACCCAGGGGAAGATGGGTGAGAAGACACACGGAGACACACAGAGATCACAGAGGGATTCAGGGCCTACAGATGTCTACAAGAGAAAAGGACCTTTATCCAGAGCCGATGGGAAGAGAAAACCTCCCCCCAGGGCACTGACTCTCAACCTTCCTAATGTCATCACCCTTTCATACAGTTCCTAATGTTGTGGTGACCCCCCAACCATCAAATTATTTTCATTGCTACTTCATCACTGTTATTTTGCTACTGTTATGAACTGGACAACCCCTGTGAAAGGGTTGTTCGATCCCCCCTAAGGGGTCACGATCCACAGGTTGAGAACCACTGCCTTAGAGCTAGTGGATGGAATTGCCATTTCTAGCCTCCTACCTGGAATTTGGTTTGTCGAAATCGCCACTTGTGGTATTTCTACTCTAGCAGTCCTACATAACTAACGCAAGCTCTTAATCAGCCATTTGGAAGAAGAAGAAAAGAAAGACTTCTCATTTGCTTGAGGAAGAACACCTAGGAAAAGAAGTTTACCTCCCACAAGGATGGCTTCTAAAACTTTATAGAAAAATGGAACAAAAAGACAATAAGAAATGATAACTTGGATGTGAGAGGCCTGACAGGGATTGATCAAGAGTAAAGTAACAGAAAGAAAACACTGAAACAAAAATGAAGGCTGAGCATAATAGTGAGACAAGAGGAAAGTAAAAGGAAATAGAGGAAAGGACTTTGGGGGGGGGGAAGCATTTATAGAGGTCTAAATACAGGCATGTATATAAGTTAATATATTTATATATGATGGGGAAATAGATCTACATGCGTATACTTATAGGATTAGTACTGAGACAGCAGATGGATTTTGAACCTTCACTCAAGTACTTCCTCAGAACAAGAACACTTTGTTCTGTTAAATTGGCATTCCAAAATGCTCATCTTCCTGACACAATCACTGAAGACAAATGTGTGCATAAGCAAAGGTGGTGAATAAAACTGATGGTGCCCGGCTATCAAAAGATGTAGTATCCGGGGTCTTAAAGACTTGAAAGTAAATAAGCGTCCATCTAGCTCAGAATCAACAAAGCTCACATAGAAGAAACACACCAGCTTGTGTGGCCATAAGCTATGAAAGGGATCCGCTATCATGCTTTAGAGAACTAAAACTCATAATATTGCATGCTCACCTTCCTGATAAAATCACTGACAACAAATGTGTGCATAAGTAAATGTGGTGAAGAAAGCTGATGGTGCCCAGCTATCAAAAGATGTAGCATCTGGGTCTTAAAGGTGTGAAAGTAAACAAGGCCATCTAGCTCAGAAGCAACAAAGCCCACATGGAAGAAGTACACCAGCCTGTGTTACCATGAAGTGTTGAAGGGATCAGGTGTCAGGTATCAAAGAACTAAAAATGATATCATTATAAATGAGGGGGAGTACAGATTGGGGACCCACAGCCCATCAATAGGTGAAGTGACATTCCCTTACAGAGGGGTTGAGGGGAGGAGACAAGTCATTCAAGGTACAGTGTAGCAACAATGAAATATGCAACTTTCCTCTAGTTCTTAAATGCTTCCTCCCACCCACTATCATGATCCCAATTTTACCTTAAAATTTTAGCTAAACCAGAGGATGTACACTGGTACAGATAGGAGCCAGAACCATGGGGAATTCAGGACAGATGATCCCTTCAGAACCAGTGGTGAGAGTGGTGATACCAGGAGAGTGGAGGGAAAGTGGAGTAGAAAGGGACAACCAACTGCAGGGACCTACATATAAAACCTGCTCCCTAGGATACAGAGAACAGGGAAGTGGGTGAAGGGACACATGGGACAGTGTATGATATGACAAAATAATTGTAATTTGTAAATTATTAAGGGGGAGGGGGAGGGAGGAGAAATATGGGAAGCTTATATTGGGGGCTTAAGTGGAAGGAGGATGTTTCAACAATGCTGATGGCAACAAATGTGCAAATGTGGACTGCATACAAATGATGTATGTATTGATTATGACAACAGTTGGATGAGCCCCCAATAATATGATTTTTTTAAAAAAAGAAGAAATGTCCAGGAATTTGCAGAAGGCTATGAGTGGTTTCTCTCTGCTTCTCCCTATGTAAATAACCTCAAGTCTCATGTCAAAATGTTTACACAGCTCTAACAGTTAATGTCAGTTTATTTAATTAAAGCAATCATTTCAGGCGGCCACTAGGAATCTATTAAGGTCCAATCTGCTACTGCCTTCCCAAACCCCAATCAGTGCGCCAAGCACACCCTGTTAACCCTGGAGGCTATTTTTATCCAATTGATCTTGGTGTGATTAGTAAAGGCAATTAAGCAGTGAGATCAAAGCTACTGGGCCACATGACAGTTTAGATGTTCTCAAACAACCCTGGAAGGGCTTGCAGAAGGGAAAAAAAAGTCTAGAAGAGATGAAACCTGGACATGAATAAACATCACTTACTCACCAAAGAACAGAAATCAATTGACAAAGTGAGGAAGAAAGGTGTTTGAAAGGACTCTGTGCTATCTGCAGGAGAAGGAACACAAAATACCCACCCAGGGACCCAGGGGAGGGGGATTGGTGAACTGGGAGGGGAAGAAAGAGAATTTTGACTTCTGTTTACTATATTCTCTTTTGTACCTTTCCCATTTGGTGCCATCAGCATTCTGACTGTGATCTATTGAAAAGGATAAATGTGTTATTGATTAATAAAATATCTCATTCTTCTAACTTCAAATAGAGATGCTACTTTTCTAGTTTTTTGCAGCAACAAATCAAAATCACTGGTAGGTGAGAGACATTTATGTGTGCTTGAAAAGATGAGAGTTTTTTTCCTTTGTAAACAAAGTTTCTTATTTTTTTTAATTTTATTTATTTATTTATTTATTATTTATTTATTTTATTGCACATTGTCATCTGGGAAGAACTGGAGGAAATTATACTAAGCAAAGTAAGGCAAGCACCAAAGGGCAAAATACAACACGATTCCACTGAGATAAGCTTAAAAATCTTCTTTTTATTTTATTTGAAGCATTCCTAAATATAGGAAAATCAGTCAATACTTATTAGGTACACAACAAGCCAGGTTAATATACTCTTCCTTTGGAATGCTATGAAGAAGGTGGGGATGTTCAAGGGCTATAGAAACGATTTCAGAGTTTCATACTGGAGCCAGTAGTGTGAATACTTGAACCAGAAAAAAACAAAAAAAGAATTGTTGCTAGAGCTCAGAGAACTGTTGCTGTTGTTCACAGGTGTCAAGTGGGCTCAGACCTTTGGAAATATTGCTCATTCATTTTCCTGATTGTTGGTATGTTTGAGTCTATCCTTGCATCAACTCTTGTCTATCTATCTCATAGAGGGTGTGGTGGTTACATAATCTGGTGTCCGGTTGAGGATTAAGAGTGTAGGGGTGGGGGAATGGATGCAGGGGTCAGGAGTAGGGTGCATTAAAAAAAAAAGCGTGTAGGGGTGGAGTCTAGCCTGTTAATCAGGATATAGCCAATGAGACCTTTGTGGGCATGGCCTTCTCCTGAGGATGCTGGGAATCCCTGTCTATCCTCCTTGAAGGTGGGAGACACACTATCTTGAGCTTCATTCTCTGTGAGTCATCCCTGTGGAAGAGATACATGAAGAGAGCCTGATGATGTCAGACCTCTGGAGCTGGAGAAATCACCTGGTGATTCCTGTAAGTGCTGAAATATTCATGTCATTGGATCCACAATCCACAAGCTTTCCTACCCATCGGCTGTGATCTTCCTGCATTCACCATCATTGCATGTGTTTCATGCATCTGAAGAGAGCATTATAGCTTATAATCAGACATATGGGCTAATATCAGACGTATGGACCTGATCTGGACTGGGCTGGGATATTTTATCAAGATCCAACTGTTCTTGTTTACAAAGCTCTTTCTAATACACATGAATGGCCATGAATTTGTCTCCAGTCTACCCAGCTAACACAGAGGGATTCCCTCAATTTTACAAACTGTCCACATTACAAAACACAAGGTCACTTTCTACTGATTGTCTTTTCTGATGAGATATTCGAAGTCAGCAGGATGAAATCTTGCCATCCTCTCTTCTAAGGACCATTCTAGTTGCACATCTTCTAAGACAGATTTGTTCCTGCATCTAGGAGTCCATAGTATATTTCACATTCTTCACCAGCACAGCAGTCTAAATATATCAATTCTTTTGTCATCTTTTGTCAAGGACAACCAGTTATTTCATATGGATATGAAATGAAGCAGGGGCAATGGGGCAAACTTTGGAATTTGGAGGGAGAGAAAGGTCTACAAGAACACTGTTGGTGGGTCAATCCAAGTTATACAGAGAGAGACCTGACGAAGGGTTATAAGAAGCTGATGGAAAGTCAGCTTCTAGTGATGTACCAATCAAAACCAAACTTACTGCCATCTAATTGATTCTGAATCATATCAAACCCATAGAGGGTTTCCAAAGCTATCAATCTTTATGGGAACAGAAAGTCTCAGCTTTCTCCTTGGAGTTGTTGGAGTAGTTTAGGTTTGAACTACTGACTATGAGATTAACAGCTCAATGATGGAAGGCAGACTTGGTTGATCTGAAGACCCAATTTTTAGAGTTTTAAAATTCCAGACGCATTTAAATGTTTTTGGCAAGGCAGGTCTGTTGTAATACAAAGGTTGAAACTTTAGTGTGGACACGCTGGGGTTCTGAAACCCAAGAAAGTAGTCATCTCTGGATGGATGTCTTCGTGATGTTGATACTATGTCTTTGTCTGGACCCTCTGGGTGGATCACTCTTCCCTCAACAGAACTATATTATCCTAGGAGTTGTTTAAGAACAATACCCCCTCCCCTTTCATTCCCAACCCTGACACACCCACACACATACACACACTCACACTGATGAGTCCCGTTCAGAAACTACAGTCATCTCTCTCCTGACTGTCAAAGCAATAAATAGAGTCAAATGCAATCATAACTCAGCTTAATATGTGCTGAGTCTGAAGAGAAAAATGAATATACATGGAAGGAGATTCAAGAAGGACCTAGCAGGTATTAGCAGAAGCCAAGGAAAACCCCTTTGAGTAGGATTTTGAGAGAGGTTGGCCAATGGAGGCAGTACACAAAATGAAATAAATAAGAATTCACTGACTTGTGAGAACTTTCCCAAGTCTCAGAATTTAACGCCCTAACAAATGACCACTGATTTAGCATCTCACCTTGCAGCACTTCTTAATAGCTTGGGGATAACGACGGCTACCTTTAATGAAGTGGAAATGCCTTAACAAATAGTGAGGAAGTAAGGGTAGGGTGAATGCACTATACAGGTTTTCAAGTTATGAGGATCTCCGCCAAAAGAACTTTTATTTCACATCTTCTCATTAGCAATATGTACTGCACACAATACTGCAACCTGTAATCTACTAATGTTATCATTCTTGGCTGTTCAAATGCTACCATTTACTATTCAAAATACTGCTATATAGCAGGCTATAAATGTAAAAATAAAAAAGAAGGCATAAATCCATTATGTCAGAATGGATTTAAAATAGAGTCATTGGAAAGGAATCCCTTCATAAGTCAGGCACTAGCTGCATACAGCAGATTTGTCGGGTAATTATGTTCCACAAGAAGGTCCACAGGATACACCCTTCCCTTAGGCCAATGGTCAGCAAACTGCGCTCACAAACCACATGCAACTCTTTCAATGTGAACATGAGGCTCTGAAGTAACACTGAAAACATTTTTAGGTCATTTCAGATCATGATGATTTCATTTGTTTGGAAAAACATACGCAAGGCTCTTGAGTGATTTCAAAGTTGTAGGAAGGACAGGATGGGTTCTTTTGTCTCAAGAATTTGCCGAGCCCTGCCCTAGACCATCAGGATACACTGGTGAGAAGGTACCAGCTTCACAAAGAAGTTCAGAGGCTCCCCTCTGCAGGGAGAGGGGATCACAGTAGGAGAGGTAGTCTCAAAGCTGGTTAACATCCTTGAAAAGGATCCTCCTGTGAAACAAAAAAATCCAGTTGTTATGGACTGAATTTGTGTCTCAAAAAAAGATATGTTAAAGTCCTAACTCCTGGATCCAGCTTGTGAATGTGGCTCTTTGCAGATGCCATCAGTAAATTTAGTATGAGGTCATACTGGAGTAGGCTGAGTCATAATGTCATGTATGTGACGTCCCAATTTAAAACGAGTTTTGAAAAGGAGAACAGAAGTGAAGACAGTCATTTTCAGATACACACACCAAAGGTTGTTCCAGGCTATCAGAAGCTGAGACAAAAAATTGGAAATGCATCTAGAATCTTCAGAGGGAATACAGCCCTAACGACATTTCAGAAGTGGGAAAGAAGCCATTTCTGTTGTTTTACTAAATAAAAAAAAAATAAGGCTCACTTATGTGACACAGTAGAACGGTCCTATTAGGTAGCTGGATAGGGCATTGTTTCTTTTCATGACCAGGGATCCCTTTACAGGAAGTTGGAAGCTGCTCAAGGCTAGAGTGCATGCTCCACATTCAGGTTCTGAGCCAGGAAGGGGTGGTACACCTAGGTGGGCAGTACCCCTGGATGGGCCCCATCTAGGCCAGGTGAACTTAATTCAGGCAGTGGGGTCAAGCATCATCATCAACTACACCTCCCAACAGAGGGCCCTGAAAAGCCAGAAACTTTGAGACCACCACTCTCTCTATCTCCCAGTGGCACCTACACCGTTTAGTCCCCACATGGCTTTTTCCTTTTCCCAGCTCCTCCTTGGCCAGGCTGCAGTTTTTCCCTGTCCTCAGTTTTCCCCAAGTGAGTGAGAAGTGACCTGAGGGTGCCTGTGTAAAACCTGGAACTTCTTCTATCCTTTATAAAACTCACTTGGATCACAAACCAGGCATCAGAGTGGATTCTTTCTCGTGGGAAGCCAAGGCCTGAGGTATTTTCACCTGAGAAACCTAACAGTCCCTTTTTGGTTCCAAGACTTTAAGTCAGTGGTTCTTAGCCTGTGGGTCTCAGCTCCTTTGGGGACCTTTTCACAGGGGTCACCTGATTCCTAGCAGTAGCAAAATTAGTTATGAAGTAGCAACAAAATAATTTTAAGGGGCGAGGGGATGTCATGACAACAGGAGGAACTGTGTGAAAGGGTTGTGGCATTAGGAAGGTTGAGAACCCCTGTTGTAAATCTTTACAGGAATAGACAGCTTCGACTCTCTCCCTCCGAGTGATTGATGGGTTGAAACTGCTGCTCAATTCGTAATGCAGCTCCTTTCACTTGCCGTAACCCACCCAATTTGCTAAAGCATCCTCAAGAAACCTTCAAGATACATGGGATGAAGTTAGGGCTTTTCCACAATTTTCTGTGCTCCAAAATAGTCACCATTTACCAGCCTCGGATGTCGAAGTTAGCAGTTAAGTGGTCTAGACTCCAGCTATCCGAGGCCTTCGTGTGTCTCACAAAAGATAGGGCCAACCCTCTGCTGTCAGGGCAATGGGTCACTCCCCCTGAAAGCTTTAACTAAATCAAGTCTCCAGCCCAAGGGCAATCAAGGTCAGGCTGCAGTCATCAGGAGTCTAGGTCCACCCATCTTGTCACATGGGGACCCCACACTTTCCCTTCCTATAACGTGCATCTATAGCACAACCCTTTCCTGTGATGTATGTCCTTACCTATAATTAGGGGCCTTGCCTGGCTCCAAAGGGTGTATAAAGTTTGAGTGGAATAAAGAAGCTCTCTCGCGCATGCTCTCTCTCTCCTCCAGCCTCACACCACTCACCCTCTCGTCCTCTTGTCTTCCCTTCCGCCCACACGCTCTCTCTCCACGAGGACCACCTGACAGGCTGAGGTGAACATGCTACCATGAAATGTGTCTGACTCTTATTATTCCTTTCTTTCTCATGCTCTCTATACTTATAATAGTTAATAATTATCGCTGTACAGTTGCGCCTATCGAACCATGATGTATGGATCAGAGGCTGCCTTCCTCTGATAATATAAGACCGCTACCATGGCCAATTCCAAGTTACCAAGGGTTCATCAAACAGATCACAAAGTTCCTGAATCTTTAACAATCTGTTCTAATGGTCTGGCACATCGCCACCAACAATCTATCCCTTCTCAGACTACCCCCCGCCGCTTTCACTTCATGTCATATAGGTTTCTCAGACTTGTCCTGCTTCCCATTCCATTTTCTCTCATTGATATTTTCCTAATGAAATACTTATGGGCTTCATTTGATCCTGGCGTATATTTTTCAGAAGACCCAGCTGGAACTGGCATGGAGACTGCTGCCCTGGTTCTGGTGAGCTTATAATTAGGAAATGAGAAGGGAGGGAGACGATACAAGTGAGGGAAATTATGGCTTGATGGAAAAAGGCACAACATTGATGTTAGATATCTTACATTAGTATCTTGCTGTTTGTATTCACAATTTGTCAATTGGCTTGAGTTTTACTAATAGGCCAGTACCAGATCTTTCATTTGTATGGTTCAAAGCCTTAGACACTGCAAATAAGAGCTCCTCAGTTACTGTGGGTCATATGTTGGAACTTTGCCATTCATTAAAATGAATCAATATTTAATATTGTAAAGGGCCTGTCTTAAAATAATTCAATGTACTCAATAAAGTGCTGTCATCACAGAGGAGCTTAGCTATCACCACGGTAAATGCTTTTCAGGCACCAGAGATGCTTTCTGTGGCAGCTGTGTTTCTAGAAAATTGAATTTGGGGAAGCCACATACTGATTCAAATTCACTATGGTAGCTTGTCACTTAGAAGAACCCTGAGGTGAATTCTTTAGAAATGGACTAAGTGTTGGAATTCCAATGAGATGGCCCTGAGGAGAGTGTGTGGGAGAGGGAAGACCTAGAGGGAGGAGGGAGGTTAAGGGAGAGGAAAGGGTACAGGCAGGGCAGCAGCACCGATGGAGAATCAATATGGAATTGGGAGATGGGAGAAGAAGGGTGGAGAAAGCAGGATGTCTTTGGTATGCAGAGCGGAAAAGAGATTGAGTTAGTAAATATACTCCAACTCCTCACGATACAGAAGAAATGGTTTGCTAAGGAAGAAATATTATAATGAAGGCAAAGCGAAGACCTGATTGCAAGGTAAAAACTGGAAAGAAGAGAGCTATGAAACCCACTTTTAAAGAGATCTGGAGTGAGTTAAAAGTGACCCTGGAGGAGTCCACAGAGACAAGAGTCAGCATTCTATATCCAGAACTGCAGCCACGGTCGGTTCTGAAGGCTTGGGAAGGGGTCTGTTGTCCTGGGGACCCATGATTCCTCTCCCCACAACAAGACCTGTAGGACCATAGGCCTCACATTCTTGTTTAGATGAAGAAACAGGTGGTCTCTTAGTCCTTGATGAAAGGAGAAGAGAGAAGAGCTCTAACTCAAATCCATGCTCCCTGTGGACTTTTGTTCCCTTCTGCCATCATGCAGTACCTGCCTACTAGATTACAGTAGTTGGGGCCACTCAGAAACTGCATTGTCTTCTTTGTGCTTGGGTTTTCTGATGTGGAAAATAAACATAATTATTTTTATCTGCTTACTTAAGCTTGGAGGGTTATGAAAAGCTCACTGTTCAGTAAGATTAATAAAGTAGTGATTACACATGAACAGTAATGGGAAAGTGAGCATAATTTTTCCCCCAGGTAATTGGGCTTGAGCCCCAGCAAAAGAGGGTCCTGAGAGCCCATGCTGCAGAACAAGTCTATCTGCAGAAAAAAATTCTGTGCAGATTATCTGAGAAACACTTGCAATTAAATCCGACCCAGAATGGTCATTTGTAAAGAAAGTGTTATAGAACGCAGACATGCCAATCTGAAACCTGGCATTGCAGATAGCTTTGCATAGGGATAAACACACTTTTCTGTGAAGGCCCAGTCTGTAATTTTGTCTTGGCAAATATTTAATGCTGCCATTTTACTCCATGTATGATCACCAAAGACCCCTTGGTCAAGAAGAGTTCATAATTTTATTTAATGAACTCTAGGTGAATAAGGGCAATGTACTTCTTTAAAGAGTTATAGTTGTGGAAGCATACAGAGAACTTTTACCTTGTCCTATAGGGTCACTGTGAGTCTGAATAGACTGCGTGGCCCTAAGCTTGAGGTTCCTCTTATTAAGGAACAATATTTAGGTAAATTATGATGTGTTCATGTGGAAGAATACTATGCAGTCACTATAAATTATGTTTAGTACAGATTTTGATTAACATACAAAATATACACTAATCTTAATGAAATGGGTTAGAAAAATTTTATCTACAAACAAAAGAGGGAAGTGATGTGGTCTTCATGAGGATATCTCTGCAAGAGGAGGGATTTCCTGGATATTTTCAATCTCATAAATGGCCTCCAAAACAGCTAATTCCATCCATCCCAAACCCCTATTATTAAAAAGCACACACACATTAAGGGTACACAAATTACCAAACATTATTTCTTATTTTTCAAATCATTTTATTGGGGGCTCATACAATGCTTATCACAATCAATATATGCATCTATTGTATGCAAAGCACGTTTGTACATTTGTTGCCATCATCATTCTGAAAACATTTCCTTTCTACTAAAGCCCTTGGTATTAGCTCCTCCTATTTCCTCTCCCTCCCCAGCCTCCCTCCCTCATGAACCCTTGATAATTTAGAAATTATTACTATTTTGTCATATCATACCCTGTCCAATGCCTCTCTTCACTCACTTCCCTGTTGTCTGTCCCCCAGGGAGAAGATGATATGTAGCTTCTTGTCATCGGTTCCCCCTTTCTACTTCTCCTTCCCTCCACCCTCCCGGTATGGCCCTGAAGGGGTCACCTGTCCTGGACGCCGCATGTTTTTAGTTCCTATCTGTATCAGTGTACATCCCCTGGTCAAGTTGGGTTTGTAAGGTAGAATTGGGATCATGATAGTGACGGGGAGGAAACATATAACTAGAGAAAAGTTGTATATTTCATTGTTGTCACACTACACACTGACTGACTTGTCTCCTCCCTGTGACCCTTCTGTAAGAGGCTGTCCTGTTTCCTACAGTGGATGGGCCTTGGGTCCCCAGTTTGCATTCCTCCTCATTCACAATGATTTGATTTTTTGTTCTTTGAGGCCTGGTACCTGATCCTTTTAACACTTCGTGATCAACAGGCGGGTATGCTTTTTCCCTGTGGATCTTGTTGCTTCTGAGCTAGATTGCCACTTGTTTATCAACAAGTCTATAAGACCCCACATGCTATATTTTTTGATAGCTGGGCACCGTCAGCTTTCTTCACCACTTTTGCTTACGCACACATTTGTCTTCTGTGATCATGTTGGGAAGGTGAGCATCAGGAAATGCCAATTTGATAGAACAAAGTGTTCTTGCATTGAGGACGTACTAGCGTGGAGATCCAATGCCCATCTGCTGTTTTAATACTAACCTATAAGTAAATGCACAGAGATCTATTTCCCCATAGTATATAAATACATTTACCTATGTACATACCTATAAATGCCCTTTGCCTCTCAGTTTTTTCCCTCCATTTTCTTTTTTTTGTTGTTGTTTTGTTTTGGGCATCACTGCTCTCCGGCAGTGGGAGTAGGAGGCCCAGTCCCACTGCTGGAATTGAACCTCCGTCCCAGTGGGCCACAGTCCTGCGCACAACCACTACGCCACCAGAGCTCAGCCCTCCATTTTCTTTTACTTTCTTCTTGTCCCACTATCATGCTCACCCTTCATTTGAGTTTCAGTAATTAATCTCTGTTACATTACTCTTGATCAGTCCCTATCAGGCCTCTCACACCTTATAACTGACTTTGAATAACTTGCTATTCCCTTATGCCTGGGTTGGTCAGCATCACCTCCTTTTCCTCTCCTCCCCATCTCCCATGTCCCCCCAGAACCATCAGGCCCATTGTTTTCTCCTCCAGACTATTCCACCAGCCTATCTTATCTAGACAGACTTACAGAGAAAATAATATGTACAAAAAAACCCAAGACATAGTAAGATGAAGCGACCAAAGAAAACAAAACTATTATAACAACAAAAAAACCAATGTCCAGAAAGATATATAAACAAATAAACAATAAAAATAATAATAACAGATAAAAACCTGTAAATAGTTCAAGTTCTGTTTATTCACCTCCAGGAATGCCCCCCAGTTGAGTCTGATGGAGTGCCACACCCTAGATCTAAAGTATAACCTTGGCACTCCCTCGAGAACTCCATACTCTCCTCCTCCTGCTGCTATGCTGCACACCCTTAGTGTTTTGCCTTGGTGTGGTGGGGTCAGACAGGGTACAATCCTGACCCTGCTTCTCCATTCCAAACATTATTTCTTACCTTGGTTGATATTAACTTCAATTCAAGTAATAGGGCTATTTGAGGTGTCACTGTAACAAGAAAAGAATCCTTGGAAAAATCTCCAGAACAAGGAGTTAAAGGTTTAACCATCACACCACAAGGAAGGTCAGAAACCTTTCTTTCAGGCTCTCCAGAAAGCTAGCTTGGCATAATCACCTGAAACAAACAGCCTCACAATGTTGACTCTTTGTGGTCAACAGAATAATGCT